>AWYD02004520.1:0-48285 GCA_000504365.2 Pseudocercospora pini-densiflorae CBS 125139 | reverse complement strand
TAAGAATTTCCTATACTACTAGAAATTTAAATCCCGTTTTTTTAGTAAATCTATCTTTTTGGGATCTAGATTTTTAGTACTTTGTATTTATATAGTTTAACGTAGTTTCGCTCTATAGTTAAGGATACGAGGCGATAACGACTTCCTTAATAACAATTATTAAGGGAAGTTATAACTATCTGGTCCTTAATAACCTAATTAAGGATATAATTGTGTCTTACATAAAAAGTAGCCCCCTTCGTAGAAAGCGGGGTTATAAGGAGTACCTGGAAGTTGCACAAAGGTACTTGGAATTAAATTTTGCGGTCGGGTCCCGGGTTGCTTCAGAAAGAATGCCAAGATCTTTGTCATGCCACATCCGTACTCCGCATTGCTCCTTCACCATGCTTTCACAATTTGTACACTCACAAGCTACATGTAAACACAAATTATGCCTCGCTTCGGCAACGTAGTGTCCGGTGAAGACAGCATTGTCTATAATGGGCCGCCAAGCTGCCAACGACGTAGAACTATCGACAATAATACCGAACCACGCGTGCGAAGAGCCAGACTCCCGTCGGTATACCACGTCAACAACGCCTGCCACAGCACGTTTGGCCATATCTATGGCAAGTAGGCGTTACGTGCGCTTCCAGCGGTTGACTAGACCAGGTATATGCCTAGTCGTATATTCACTACGAGACGATATTCCCCCATCCTCGGAACGTGGCAGGGAACAGCAGCAGTCGCGGTCAAGAGCAAGACCAACGTCAAGAGCAAGATCAACGTCAAGGGCTTTGGGAGCAGTCGCGAACAGCGTAGGAGTGCGAGCTAATGCGTGTTGATGCGCTGGTCCTAGCGTTTCGCGATTGCCTCCGGAGCTCACACACATTGGATGCTTCTCAATGCCTAGGCTTGACCAGTCTCTGCAGAAACAGATCGTAGAGCGCCTACTCATCTTCTGCAGCGTGCCACTTGGACTTGACGAGGAGCCTCTGCAACTCGTTCACCATGCTTCTGGCAGCGTGCTGATCAATCGTGGGTTGTAGAGGCACGTTAAAGCCTATACGATGCGGTGTGTTTCTTCCTGTTAACCAACACGGCCTGTACTTGCCCATTTCACGTTTGGATATATCTTTCTTTCAACCGGAAGTGCAGATCCATTGTCGCAACCGGACAGATCCGGTACATGTTCTTCATTTCTTTTGTCTTCACCCTTGACTCGGCCACTCGATCAAACAAAGAACCAATGTAGCAGAAGTAGGATCGCAACTTGGCCGGAATGGAAACAGGAAACGTTGTGAGCGCAAGCAACAGAATCGGACGGAAAAGTATATGCCTTTCAGAACTGGCAGCTAGAGACACGATACAGATCATCCTTATCAGCATACACCGGAGCGCATTAAGACTCGATGCAAGACGAGATGGATTGGGATCCTGACAACGAAGAAGTGGTCCAACCCGGGTCCGTAAAAGTCAAGATAGAGCCACTGAGTCCCAACACGATACAAGTCATACAGTCTGCCAGTCTGCAAGCGCCTCCGCCTGGCCTGTTAATCGAAGCCGACGTCGAAGCTCGCGAAGCTCAATTCGACCAGCGTTGGGCGCAAGTCAAAGAAAGCTTCATTGCTGCTGGATTCGAAGATCCATGGAATCTACGCGGACTGGAAGAATACCGAAGAGCTCTCAAAACATTTGCCAAATTTCATCGCAGCTTTGATATACCATTACGAACGACATCGGAGAGCTCGCGTGCTTACTTGAAGAGGCTGGCTGCTGTTGAGGAACAGGAGAGGCAAGCTTCGCGGCGTGTGGCACGGAGCCGATACAGACAAGCTCTAAGCAGTGTAGAACAAGAATGGGGTTTTGAAGTGGCAGATAAGATTCGTGGAACAGAGTTCGAGGCCAAAGACGTACGCCGTGCGATATGGGATATCATCAATGAGAGGTTTCCCTCAGACTCCGCCTCGCCAGAAATCGCATCGAGATTCGCAAATCTATACGACCAACTGATGGAGAACTTGGACAGCATACGAGAACCAAAGTGGTACTCCATGAAAGGTTCTGAAGTATTGACCGGCGAGCGAGTTTGCGATGAGATGGAGCTGGACCTCAAACTGATTCCGATAAACAAGGTATGGACTACCGAACTCGATCGGCTTCTATACAAGAAGGATCGAGCAGCCAATGAGAAGAACGTGGAGGCATTTCAAAAAGCGCTGGAAGACCTCGAGAAGAACTATCGGCAAATGAGGCGAGACGTATCTTGCGGACTTGAACCATACAGTCCTCATCTGCCAGCTCGCGGCCGAGATACAGCTTTCATGAAGCTAAAGGTTAAAAAAGACGTCCCTGGTCACTGGAAATGGCGAGCTTGCCTGGGAGAAGGCGGAGGAGGCTTCGCGAGCGTCTGGCTACGCTTCGATGACAAGGGTAATATGATGGATCGGATGGCTGTTAAAGAGGTGCTTCTCGGAGAGAGCAAGTCTCAATGGAACGACGATTTCCATTGGGAGGGAGCTATGGCAAAGCGAATACCTCGAGAGCACGCAATTCCTGAACACCTCACTCGAAGTCCGGAATCGACCAATATTGTCAAGCCTATTGCCTATGGCGTATACCCCAAGTACCGGATCATCCGTCTGTACTCTGAGTTCTGCAATTTGAACAGCCTGAAGGCATTTGTAGAGCTTTATCGCAGAAAGAATAGGGACATGCGGCGGGACTATGGAAAGAATGTATTTGTGTAAGTCTCTGTGAATCTCCTTAATGTTCAACACTGACGAGTCCCAGTCCCATTCCAGAGCGAGGTCTGTGGTCACTATTCGAATGTCTGGCATCAGCACTCTGCTTCATGCATCAGGGTGAATTGACAGAAGATAAGCGCGCTTCAGACCATCGAAATGTATTGCACAAAGATCTGAAGCCACAAAACAGTAAGTTGAAACCATTGAAATCGTTCGATCGAAGCTGAGCTTCGAGTTAGTCTTCCGAAGCACGCACACAGGTTCGGGCTGGCCAAATGTTCCTACAACCAAGTAAGTCACCTCCCTCTCCCAACACGGTCCACGATCTAATATCGAAACACAGAGTAGGGGATTTCGGTTGCTCCGTCTGGCTTGATTCAAAATATGCCGATGAAATGCTCGGAACACCTGGATGGTTTCCGCCCGTAAGTGTTCCAGCTTCTGCCTGCCTAGATCATGCTGATGAAAACAGGAATGTCATACATATAACCGAAAGGACCTCAGAGTCCGGTCAGAAATGGGCGAAGGTTGGAACCCAGATCGATATAAAGACAAATTTCCGATCACCAACGCGAGCGACGTCTGGTCCGTAGGTCGCATAATGAGATACGCAATGCTTCAAGAGGAGGACGAATTCATGGGTGGGGTGCTGTTTGACACAGAATCTGCGCAGCTCAAGTTTGGACCGAACCAGACCAGCAACAATGCGATACTAAAACCTTCTAAGGCGAGAAAATGCTACCCAGAGAAAATGTGTGAGCTGGTGGAGAAATGCTTGGAGCAATTTCCGGACGATCGCATTGGCCTCAACGAATTATGGGCGGAAGTGCAGAAAGTGGTCATGTCTCCAGTTAATGAAGATGGAGGCACGCTTAAAACTTCAGAGCCGATAAAGAAAGAGGGGTGGATTGAGCAGGTCGACAGATATCTTGCGATGGCTACAGAGGGCGACAGTGACTATGAGGGCACTGAGTCCGAAAGCTCCGAGTCGGAACATCCAACGTCCATTTATGTGTAGCCACTGTCGCTGATTGCCATCTACAACCACGTTCGACCCGAGTCACCGCCGCCTCCAATCATTTCCTCGCCAACATCGATCTCATCCCCATCTAGAAGCTCCAACTATGCTCGAAATCAGTGACCCTTACCATACTCTCCACATGTTTTCAACGCACATCTTGCGGCGTCATATCATCGAGAACTCGTACACCATGAGCTAAGAACCTCAGACAGCGCTTCTCTCGCTGTACTTGAGCACAATACGCTACCTATCCCACGCATCAATTGGCGTCTGTCGTTCCTGCGAGGAATGATCTCTCAGACCATAACCTTCTCCATCTTCGTCGTGCTCTTCAGCTTGAACACTTGCTCATTGCCTTGCATATCACGAAATGTAATCGTCAATCGAGCGGGCTTCGGCAGCACTTCTGACTCCGTGCTTGGTTGTACATTGTTCGCAGGGGTGTCGTCCGCTCGTCCGTCTGGTGACGGTGTGCCTTCTGGTGTAATCACAGCCATGGCATTGTCCTGTGAGAGAAGCAGTGTATAGCGCAGAAAGCACGAACGAGACGCGACTGGTGTTCGCTGCCAGCCAGCATACCCTGCAATCTCCTCGTGCTCCTCATTGCCGTGCAACGGTACCTGGTCGATATACTGCAGGGCCCTGAAGCATATCTGAGACCAACATCCTACGTCATTGTAGAAGATATTGGGCACGACACAACTCCTCTGCTTCTGCTTTCGTCGGCCTATACATTCAGGTCCATCGATCATCCCTGATTTCAGATGCTGTCGTCTGTTTCTGTGACCCAATATTCCAGTCCATGTGCCAAAAATTGCAAATGCTACGCTCTTCCGCCCGACAAAGCCCTCATGATACTCGGCTTCGACGGCATGCTAATTGTAGCTGATTTCAAAACGTCGGCAGTAGGAGCAAGAACTTTGGGCGCAGATCTGTGCCTTGGGGCGTTGCTCAAGGCGTTGAGCAATTGTCTCTCGATCGACTTCGTTCGTTGTCTCGTGGTCTCGCAATCCTCATTTGAAGGCGATGCAGAATACGCTGGTTCGACCAGTCTACGGAGATCATTGGCGTGAAGTCTTGAGGAGTCGACTGATGAGAAGACCAGAGAGGTGATCAGGCAATCATCTGCAACGCTAGTAATGGTAGCGGATCCGAATCGGTAGTAGAAAAAATAGCAGTCGAGTCGACCTGGATGAGTCAGTTTCAAGGACTTCGCAGACTTCAGCTCTGCTATGAGACCTACCAATGCCACCCGACTTGCCCAACACCACAGCATAGCTGATAAGCTCGCTACTTTTCTTTCCATCAATAACATCCGTTAGTCGTTCGACAGATTGTAGCGTCACTGCGGTCAAGCCATCGATCTGCTTGGTGTTAGCGGCAATGCAAAGCGCATCTGCAAGCAGACTCACCGTGTCTTCCCGGACCCGATTTCTCAAACATTCCTTCATTACTTGCTTTATTGACGTAGGATCCTTCTTGACACCACAATGCACCATATGCAGCTTCCCAACAATTTTCTCAACAGGTAAGATTTCACCATCAATCGGGAACTTCGCGACTTTGCTTTGATGAATCCGCGCCTTATCCTCAGCGACGGCGACCAAAGTGTTCAAGACATCCTCTGCCTCTCGCCTCTTCTCGTGGCAAGGCTCGCCATTGACAGCTCGAATGACGCTGGAAACGGATTGGCCCATGGCGCCAACTCGCGCACAAGAAACGCTGCAATAAACATGAGGAGAAGGTGTTTGATTTTCGAGGGGAGAAGTTCAGCAATGAAGTCAGCTCTCGGTACAATATCGCTGGTGGTACATACCCTGGCTAAGTCTTAGCAACCTATCACATGCCTGTCACACAACCCTTGCCGATACGTGCATCCCTGTGGCGATCCGGCAGCCAAGGGATGCCGGGTGATGATGACAGAATTACATACGCAGCCTGTTCTTGGAATCTCCTAGAAAATTGTGCGACTTATCTCGGATAGTGCACTCGATCACCAACCATGACCATTGCCATTACCACTGCCACTGTGCCATCCGCCATACCAGCCGCCGACGTTCCAGCCTCCGGTCCATTGCCCGGGTCTATTACCACTTCCCCCATATCCTAGAGCGCCTCCATCTGGCATCTTACCAGAAAGGCTGATGACTAGCTCCGCGTTATAAGCTCCGCCCTTGGTCGCGGACTCCAGTCCTGTGATGTATAGCACCTCGCTCTCGTAGTGCATTTCAATGCCTTGAGAGCTCAACTGCTTGCCGCCGGAGCTGACAATGATGCTCTTCGGCTGGCTCTGCAATCCAGCAATAGTGACATTGGCAAGAGGATTGACATCTTGATATCTGCCATTCGGCTTCGACGTCAAGGTATTGTTCTCGAAGACGAATCCGACATTCTTGGTCGCTGCTGGCTTGAGGCTTATACCATCGTCCAGATAGAGCTCACCTTCTGCCTTGCCAGTATTGTTCAAAGTAACGATCAAGCTCCATGGATTCTGTCTAGAAGTGCTCGTTGTATTGCCAGGCTTCTGCGTGGGAATGATATAGCCGCCACGAATTGCGATTGGCTGGTGGAGAAGTGGAGCGTCAAGAGTCTTGTTCTCGCCAGCTGCGGCATTGATCTTCTGTAGAGTGTACCAATCGTACCAGACTGTGCCCTGAGCAATGCCTGGAAAGACGCCTTTGACAGTCGTGGCCTGTGGCACGAGCACCGGAGTGATCAAGATGGCTGGTCCAGACATGAACTGAGTCTCGACCGCAGCTAGGGACGCATCGTCTGGGAACTCCCACTGAACAGCTCGGAGCACTGTCTCACCGGCAGTATTGGCCTTGTGGAAGAGTGTATAGGTGTATGGCAGAAGCGAATATCGAATGTTCATGATCCTTCGTGTTGACTCTGCAGTACTGCTCCAGCGATAGGCCTCCTGGCTGATAGTGTTGCGATTGTTGTGATTCCGGTAAAAAGGATACCAAGCGGAAAGCTGCATCCATCTGGTGCAGAGCTCGTAGTCAGAATTTCCATTGAACCCACAAGTTTCTACTCCAAAATAAGGCACACCAGCGATACTGAATTGTAGCGCCTCAGCGATGCCCAGGTACATGTTGCCCCACTTAGCATTCGTGTCTCCTCCCCAATGCCCTGCGAAGGTGCCGGATCCCGCAAATGTACTGCGCAAGATGAACCACGGACGCTTTCCATCATACAAAGTAGCCAGAGCGTTGTAGGTGATCTTTCCGGAAGTGTGACCATACAGGTTATGGAGTTCATACTCCGAGCTGCCGTCTACGTGGAGTGCATCAGCTGCAAGAGCAACCTTCCCTAGATTGTGAGAGTCAAGAAAGTTATTAATGTTGTATGGCGGATACGTTTGATTCCTGACGCCTGGAGTTGGAGTGATGCGACCAACCATGCCTTCCATAGTAGTCGTCGGTGTTGGATATGCAGCGGACTGAGAGGCAGCAGCAGCACTAGCCGACGCTGCTTCCGTTGCATTACTTATCTGGAATCCTTCGGGGTATCTATAGTCCACAGCTAGGCCAGTATCTGGATCTCCAGGAAGAGGGAACGGGACGTGAATTGGATTCATCCCTAATTTGCCATTTCCACAACTACCAGTGCAAAAGCTGACTGCATCTGCAAGGTCGAGCCAGAAGCCATCATACTCGACCTGCTCATAGTATCGCTTGAACTCATCAGTCCAGAATTGTTGAGCATTTGGAGCAAGAAAATCAACATAGGCACTGAAGCCTGGCCATGAGACTCCATAGTATGTCTGGTTGTCGGCGTTCTTCATGTAGACGTCCAGCGCTTTTCCTCTATCATATGTGGGGTACGAGTCGCTGGCATTCGCTGGGTTTGGAGCGTAAATGTTGGGATTAAGAATCGGGAGCCATTTCTGTCCTCTCGCATGTAGCGCTGACAGGAACTCTCGCCCTGGATCCAGGTCGTAATGGCCTTTGTTGAGGGTGAAGTCTCGGTTCATCTCAAGATAGTCTAGATCGTTCATGATCGATTCGACCTGAATGCCCTGCGCAGCATAGCCGTCAAGAACACTCTGCAACTCTGTCCAGTTCTGATAGCCCCATCGTACCTGGTGAAAGCCCAGCGCCCAGTATGGCTGCAGAACTGGAGTGCCAACGATGCCTTTGTGATATTGGCTAATGACCTGCTTTGGCGTCGATCCGCTAAGAAAGTACAGATCGAAACTGCCTCCGATCGCTCGATAAGTGATTTTCTGATCGCGGAGAAGCCAGTCCTGACCATGCGCATTTCGTTGGTAGACACCATGCGATGTGGATGACCCATTTGCATATCTGGTTTCCAGGTACATTGGATGGGTGTCATGACCATTGGAATCAATCACTTGATCGTTGTTCAGGTTGTATACGTTCCAGAATGTCTGAGTATAATTGCTACCCAGTCGGAAAGAGTGCATATATGCTGCTAATCCATAGACATTGTAGTTGGGTACCATGGACGTTGACAACTCCAAGAATTGATCTTCGAACACAATCTTGCTACCATAAGTACTGAAGAGAACATCATTAGAGCTCTTGCGCACAACCTCGAATTGGAAACTGGGTTCGTTCGTCCATCGAAAAGTCAAATCGCTGCTGTCCTTGCTGCATCCAGTCTCGCTCTTTGGCAGAGGCGTCAAATCATCAGAGAGAAGATATAGAGATTGGTTTTCTGCTGATAGATACTTCGGAAAGATTCGGACAGCCAGACGCTCCTTACTCTGATATTCAACAACCAGCGACAGCTGTTCAATGTCGTTGCCATAGACGGAGCAGGCCTTTCCAGCTAATGTCAGGTCTGCGGTCACACCTGAGGAGCTCTCATCGATGTTGGAAGCTTTATATCCAGGACAAAGCTTTTGTGCATCAGGTGCTGACGGGTTCATCACGTTTGGTGTGACTGTCGGCGCGTACGTGTAGCTGGACGGCAGCACTGGGGTGGGAGGAAACGCTGGAGGATAGTATGGCTGTTGGGCTCCTGCCATAGCAGGCAGTAGCCACAGCGAGATGCTGTTTGACCGCATTGTTGGATTCGTACAGCCAGGATGGAAGTAGGCCACAAGATCTGGAGGACTGCCATCTTCGCGAACAGCAGAAACGCGACTCAAATGCCCTCTACGGAGTTTGGTCCATCATGACGTCCCATCAACACGCCGCGAGACGCGGTTGTATATCCTTTTAGCCTTCGCTTACCGCTGCTATTTGGGATACTCTCGTCTTGGCAGGCAACAAAACCAGCGAAATGAGGAGCCGATGCATACCAGTGAAGCTAGATGAACTGTCTGACGAGTGAGGAGAAGATTTGTGATTGCGGCTCGGACAGTGGACCGTCTTGCGGCTGAACTCTGTCGATGAGGTTGACAACAAAGTTCTCGCGATCTCGATTTCTTGGCAAAGCTTGGACGGCTTGTGTCGTCATGATTCCTGGAAGACTCTCACAAACATTTCGAGTTGTGCCTCTCGCAAAGATGCATCAACATCAACAGCACGATGCCGCCATCAAGGCAAGACGAGAGGCAGCCGCTTCTCCAACAAAACCACTCTCACAGCCAGGAGGATGAAGAGCAAAAGGTCGAATTCAGCGAAAAAGACCCAGAAGATCCTCAGCAATGGACAACCTTCTGGAAATATGCAGTCGTAGGACAGGTCTCGGCCATTGCCTTTTTCCTGCCCATGGCTTCGTCGATCTACGCTCCTGCTTCGGATATCATTGCTGCTGAGTTCGGGACCTCAAGCATGATTTTGCTCCTGCACCAGACCGGGTATGTGTGCATGCTCGGCATAGGACCCCTGTTTCATGCTCCAATGAGTGAGACCTTTGGAAGGCGGATAGTATATCTCATCAATCTCTGTATCTTCACGTTACTGCAGATCCCTGTTGCGCTCTCGCCCAATGTCGAGACTTTCATCGTTCTTCGAACGCTCTCGGGCTTCTTTGGATCTGTCGGCGTCGGCAATGGAGGAGGCTCGATCTCAGACATGCTTGGCTTACATGAAAGGGCCAAAGCTTTGGGTTTCTACATGATTTTCCCACTTCTGGCACCGACAGTTGGACCATTCATCTCTGGTCTGATGGTTGATCGAGTGGACTGGCGCTGGCTTTCGTGGCTGAATATGCTGTTGGCGGCATTCACAACGATCCTGTGCTACTTCCTGCTGTACGAGACTAGAGCTGTAACCATTCTGCAGCAAAAGCAGAAGCGTCTCGAAAAGAAGCATCCGAATACCAAGTTCTTCGTGGAAGGAGCTTCTCACGACTCATTCGTGTCCAAGGTCGCAAAGAACAGCACACGAGCTGTCAAGATCCTGTTCACACAGCCCATCGTGCTGATTATGTCAATCTATCAGGCCTTGGTGTTCAGCACAATGTACAGTCTTTATGCCAAGTACAGCACAATCTGGCAGGAGCCGCCATACGAATTCACGAAGACGCAAGTCGGACTGGCGTACTTGGCACCTGCACTGGGCTTCATCGTTACTGGCTTCTTTGTTGTGCTGTTTGTGGACAGACTATACAACTACATCACGCGCTTGAACGATGACGAAGAAGGACGACCCGAATATCGCCTGCCGTTGGCAACACTGGGGTCGGTCTCACTCCCAATCTCACTCTTTTGGTTCGGCTGGACGATAGAGAAAGATATGTCTTGGCCAATACCTCTTATCGCCATGGTCTTGTTCGGTGTGGCCCAAGTCAGCATTTTCAACCCAGTACAGACCTACTACATCGATGCATATACGAGCAACGCAGCTTCCGCCGTCGCTGCCGGAGCCTTCTTGAGAAGCATAGTGGGTGGCATTGTGCCACTTTTTGTGGGTCCGATGTTCGACAAGCTTGGCTACGGGCTGGGTCTGAGTGTGTTCGGCATATTAGCCGTCATACTGATGCCTGCGCCGGTGTTGTTCTACTACATTGGCCAAAGGCTGCGAGAGAAGTTCCCATTCAAGGGATGAATGCGGAAGCAGCCATGGCGCCAAAAAGAAGATGGGACTATTATCACAGGCCATCGAGAGTAGTGTCGCCGACCCGCTGACCATCCGTACAAGTTGGACGGACATACACGTCAAATGTGTCTTGATCATCTTCTGTGCACACTCTTGATCTGTCGCTGACCGACCATCAGTCGAATTGTTGGACTTAGCAACCCAACCACAAGCCTGTGGTAGAGTCATGCGATCAAAACGGGAGAACTTCGATCGGACATGCATCTTTCCCAGCTTCCAAAACTGAGCACATGCGTTTCGCGTTCGCATCAAGTACTCATGCCGAAAAGCGTGAGCAATAATGCGTCGGCCGCCGTACCCACTTCAAATTCCGAATGTGCCCGGTCAACGACCCTTCAGCACCAGGAACATCTCGGAGCAACGTTGACGTAGAAACACGGACACTCCATGGTATCGGTCACAAGTTATCGCAATAAACGTCGGATTACTATCCAAGGCCATGCTTTGAAAGCATGAGGATCTCGCAGACCTTGTCAATGGCTGAAGTTGGACGGCTGAAGATGGGCGGCTGAAGTAGCGGCTGAAGGTGGGAGTGCTATGAGTCGAAGACGGACAGTATATATACTCTCAAATTACTTCATGCCCTCGAATTTACCAGCAGACACAGCAGCAGCAACACCGTCCTCAGCAGCACGACACACAAGTCAGCGATTGCAAGAAATTTATGATATTCGACCCCTACCTCGATCCACAAACACTCAACACCATGTCCTACATTCCAGCTCTACGAACCTACACCTTCAAATCAGCATCAACAGCTCAAACACTCCTACCTTTCTTCAAGAACGCAGCACGCAGTCTCAAACAGAACCATAATGTGACTACGACCGGCGTCTTCCACTCAAAGACAAATCCCGCACAAGTCATCGCCATGGTCCACTATCCTATGAACTCGCAACCTGGAGAGATCATTAAAAGCTACTTGACTTCTGAAGCTTTTGCCAAAGACACGATGGGAATGGATATGAAGGCCAATGTTGACAAGGTTGAGGAAGAGATATTTGAGGTTGTTGAGTTTGAGTAGCGAAGGAGGGTGTGATGTGGTTTGTTAGATCTCCACTTATATGTAGATTAGAATACACAGCTATACTGATAGATAAAAAGCTACGAGGCTCTAATATGTAGACGATGGACAGCGTCGTGTGTTCCATTACTGTTACGGCTGTCTCGAATGCTCCAAGAATGCGGACAGGCATTCACGGCTAGCTGCATTGCTGGTAAACGAAGAGCTAGGATATCCTTGATAGCCCTGGAATATGACTGCTCACAGTTCCACAAAGCCGCAATGTGAGCTCACGTCTCGTTTACGTTACAAACGACCATCCGTTTGGCGTTGGGTCTTTCGTCCTCTTGCTAGCTCCTGTGCGTTTCCAACCACCTCAGTCAACTCTACTTTTATCCCAAGTGGAAAGGGCGAAAGATGGTCTACAAGCTAGTCTACTACGTCGACGGCGGCTGCAGAAGGAATGGAACTCCAGACGCTATCGGTGTAGCAGCAGTCATCAAACACGGCTTCGATGATCAATATTTCACATGGACGCGACGCCTGACCCCAGATGATGGCTGGTACCCAACAAGTCAACGAGCAGAACTTACAGCGATCATTCTGGCCCTCGAGCTGGCCTTGAAGAGGCACAAACAACTGGCGACCTGTCCAAGATTGGACTTGACGATCTATTCGGACTCCGATTATGCCGTCAAATCCATGAATGAATGGAGGCACAACTGGTACCAGAACGGATGGCTGAACGCCAAGGGCAATCCTGTAGTCAATCGTGACCTGATTGAGCAGGCTACAATCCTTGATAACGAGGTGGCCAAGCTAGGAGACAGGCATTTCGTGTGGATCAGTCGACAGGACAATTCGTTGGCCGACAAGGCGTGCAATGAGGTGCTGGACGAGATGGAGAATGAGCTTTACTGTTGAGGGCTGAGCAAAGTCGGGCGGATGAGACTGGTTGGCAACGTTGTTGTTAAGGATCTTTGTAATATGTCCGATGCAAGAAATCGTGGAAGTGGTGGAGGCCACAGCAATGTGCGACATGGATACCGTTATTCCACGAGGACTGATTTCTTTTCGCTCGGATTTGATCCGAGATGTCATAGTGGCCCTGCTGAGTATTGTCGCTTAGGTCGGTCGCCTAGGTCAGTCGCTGCACCCAATGTCTACACCTTGCCAAAGGCGAGTTTCTTCAAGGCATCACCGTCGACCCTAAGTTGTACCCAGTCCTCCATCTGTACCGCACCTAAGCTCTTATAAAAATCTAGACTGGGAGTGTTCCACTTCAGACAGGACCATTCCAGTCTGCCACCATCGATTCTCAGCACTTCTTTTGCCAGCTCCTGTATCAAAAGCTTGCCATAGCCTCTCTTTCTGTACTGCGGTCGAACGAAGAGGTCTTCGAGGTAGATTCCTGGCTTTGATCGCCAAGTGGAGTAGTTGTGGAAGAACAGGGCCATGCCCGCAACAGCACCAGCCTTGAAGCCCTTCTCCTGATCCTCCTTCGATAGCTGGGCAGGGAGTCGCAGGATGAGAGTCTTGGCGTAGCCTGGATTCGTATGCGCAGCGGACGGTGCAAATGTGAGGGTGCGGCCCAAAGACTCCTCGGTAGCGAGGACTTTGTCTGGTTCGTGCTCGTAATCGGCGAGTTCTTTGATCATGGCAAGAATCTCGGGGACATCTGGAGAGAGGTCAGTGTGAAGTCTTTCATTTACTGTTATGGACGTAGTTCACCTTCTCGCGTTGCATAAGTGATCGAAACTCGCTCCGCAGTTGCCATTGTGAAGTGCCTTCACGGAATGTGGTATAATTGTGGCAGGGCTCGCAGAGAGTGATCGGTCACAGATATTGCTTGCTTTGGTGTCGTGTCTTGAGCAGTTTCTGCATGGGGAGTACATTTCAAGAACGCCCTGTGCTGTCAAGGCGTTCCTGCAGATCATCGCGAGGTGCAGGGATGATGCGGGGCGATTTCCGCGGCTTGCAGTCCGACATCACATCTTCGTTTCGAAGTCAACATCATTGAGAGCATCTGAGAAGATATCTTGTTGTGAGCTTCCGCGTTGCGAAGAGTACTGCCTCCTTGACGATTGCAGCTCTTGTATGCCCCATCGTACACTGGCAAGAGGTTAGCGACGAGAACTCTGTATTTCGGTCACATAGCCCATCAAGGAAGTTGAGCATTGTCTTACCTCCATTTCTTCTTTGTGTCATCCCAGTCCATAACAGGACAGTCCGAGAAAATTTGCGCCCATAGTCTCTGCATGAATCGAGGCGTTATCGTATGCGCGTTCTCGTTTGGGAAGTATTTCGGGTCTAGTTGTCCCTTTACCACGATTGCCTCCAGTGCGGTATGGCCACCAAAATGGCCTCGATGAGGACTTGCTTGAGAACTTCGCCTCCGTTCTATCACATCCGGCATGTCAATTCCTAGAGCCCAGCCGCGCAACTGCTCCCATTCATCAACTGGCAGCGGTGCCAGGATACGATCCAACACTTTGGCATACCATTGATGCGTCAAATTCTTGACACGCTTCTTCGGCATGGGTAGCAATCGAGCGTTGAACTCTGGGATGACTGGCTGTAACTGCTTCGGTGCCTTCTTACTATTTGGCAGATTGTGAGTCTTCTGGGAGGCGGCCAATGCGTACAACTCAGGCGTAAGCGATGGCAGAGGCTTTGCGGTTGTACTGACGTCCCGTTCTAGAGCCTGCTCGGTTGTTTCGCCAGCTTCTTCTGCCACATGAACAGTTTCAATGTCTTCATGCTCCACGTCAAAGCTAGGGTTTTCGCTTTCGATCTCATCGTCTTTCTCGGAACCTTGATCCTTCGACATGATCTGCAAAATCTCCTGACGTCCTTCCGTGGGCATTAATGGCTCCAGAAGCACGTGTCTACGTCTTCCCCTCCGTCCATATGTCCACTCTAGACACCGCAGCAAGGCCGCTCGATCACCTTCGTTTGCTCTTTGAAGACCATTGCGCATTTGCCTCGCCTGCTTGAGCAGACGCTCGGCGCGTGCAGCAATTTCTGGCTCATCCCGATCTCTCCATATCTTGTAAGAGGCTTTCCGGCAGCGCGACAAGAAATACTGCGACATGTATGATCGAGCATTCGGGTCAGGAAGATAGGTGCATTCTCGCAAGTATCCTCGCACTATCTTGCGAGTGCTGGCTGCCCGGTTCGAGTCGCGTCCATAAGCTATGTGAAGGCGATCCTTGTGCTTCACGACTACACTCGGAGGCCTGCGTATCGATGATTTCGTCCGGATCGTGGTGACCCAAGCCGAAGAGACTCCATAACACCGCGGTAATGGCCTGCGAGCAGGTGCAGACTGTAGCATGAAGCACGAGTATCACAGGCCTAATGCTCTTCTCCGTGTCGCCGGTTAAGCTCTGAGAACAGCCGACGCTAGCGCGCCTTGGCAGTCACGATCCTCGCTCGCGTCCGCGTCGTTGGAGACGCGAGACGCACACGTTCCCATTGCCATATCCGACATACGACATAGCATTAGTACGCATTCACTTTGGGCCGATGCGCAGTGAATAGCAGCAGCTCCCTCCCTTTCACATAATCCTACCACTCACCCGGCACTCGCCTGCACACTCGCGCAGTGCATGGTCGCCGACACAGCGCTCTCCATCTCGAACCATGCCGGCCACCCCGCAGCAGGCGTATCAGCACATGGCTCAGTCTCCTGCGCAATCGAACAGCCAGCCCGGCGGACTCCCATCGTACGGTGGTCATGGATACAATATGAGCTTCGACGCCAGCCAGCACCAGCACCAACAGAGCTTGTCGCAGCCTGCCCAGCCCACCTATGCCCAGAGTTTTCCCAATGGACCCGTGAGCAATCCCGGCTATGCAAGAAGCTTTGGCGAGGGCGCCATGAACAACCACATGCGCGGCTACAATGAGAAGCCGCAGATATATACTGTGAGTAGCGGGATATAGAAATGCTCGGACATATCGCTAATCCTTGCGCCAGGCCGTGTACTCGGGCGTATCAGTCTACGAAATGGAGATCGGCGGTGTCGCTGTCATGCGCCGACGAAGTGATGGCTGGCTCAATGCGACACAGATACTTAAAGTCGCTGGCGTCGACAAGGGCAAGCGCACGAAAGTCCTCGAGAAGGAGATATTGACGGGCGAGCACGAAAAGGTACAAGGAGGCTACGGCAAGTACCAAGGTACCTGGATCAGCTACCGTCGAGGTCGTGAATTCTGTCGCCAGTACGGTGTCGAAGATATCCTCAGCCCGCTACTCGACTACGACGTCAGCGCAGACGGTTCGCAAGGTCATGGGCACCAAGAAACTCCAACCAAGGAGCAAGCCATGGCCGCGCAAAGGAAGAAGTTCTACACCAACTCAAGCCTAGACCAGCGACCCAATGGCATTCCAGGGTCGAACGGCACCTTCTTCTCCAATATTTCGCCGACTACCAGTGTTGCGCTTGCTGCGATGAACAAGGCTGCACGACTGAATTCCCCGGCTCCACGGACGAGCAGCACACCTCGACCTTCGAATATGAGGAGACCTTCGACTCAAGACATGCCGAGCGGCAGCCAGCAGAGCAGGGTCTCCGAAAGTGATCACAAACCCGATTCTGGTTACAACACACAGACCAATGGCGAGCCCCCGAGAAAGCGCATGCGACCTGACAGCCGTAGCGGAATGGAGCCGCCCAGCATACCTCTCGACGCTTCAATGCGCTCTGCAACTCCCACAGAGCCGAATGAGAGCTTCGTGTACGACAACGCGCTGATGCAGGACTCTGTAAATGCCCACGGCGACCCAATCGCTCTGCCACCTTTGCCAAGCCCGACAACCGAAGACCAGCAAGAGAAGATGAATCTCATCCTGGATCTGTTCGCTGACCAAGGTCGAACGGACTATGCAAATCATAGAGCACTCACAGAGCTTTCGAATGAGGATCTCAATATGCCACTCGATGCCTCCGCCAACAACGCCTTACATTGGGCAGCAACCTTGGCGAAGGTTCCCCTTCTGAAACTGCTCATACAGAAAGGCGCAAGCATATGGCGTGGCAATGCTGCTGGTCAGTCACCACTCATCAGTGCCGTGCTTGTCAACAATTGCTGGGAGCAATCATGCTTTCCCGAGACCCTCGAAGTTCTTGGACCACTCATTGATGTGCGTGACGTTCAAGGTCGAACCATTCTGCATCACATCGCTGTCTCATCAGGAATCAAAGGCCGCGCGGCGAGCAGCAAGTACTACCTAGAAGCGCTACTGGAGTTCTTGGTCAGGATCGGGACCAAGCCAGAAACCGCGAGCGCGTCTCAAGGTGCTTCCAGTGTCGCCGCTGCTGCCGTAGCACAAGCTTCCGCGCAAACCAATGGCGACATTTCCAGCCAGGACACTGAGCGCGGCGTCGGCCTAACTCGCGGACCCATCAGTCTGGTGCGATTTCTGTCCCAAATTGTCAATGCCCGCGATAAGGCTGGCAACACTGCATTGAACTTGGTCGCCCGCATAGGAAACAGAAGTATCATCCAGCAACTGCTCGAGATCCACGCCGACCCTGCTCTACCTAACAACAAAGGTGTCAGTGCTAAGGATTTTGGCGTTGGCCTCGAACCAGGCGAGAATCATCGCTTCCAGCCGAACGGCGGTCTAGGAAGCTCGCAACGAGGACCAACGTCCAGCTTCCACATGCCTTCGAACCATGCAGATGGCGATGCTGGAGCACTGTCGGCAAGTCAAGCCGAAGACCTTTCCCAAGAGATCATTGAATGTCAGTCATTATACCTCTCTGCTTGTTACTGATCACGGACTCACTGACACAGATTACAGCTATGACATCCCTGCTTACGCAAAATCTTGTCTCGCACAAAGGACTCTTGGCCAAGAAGACTGAGGCCATCGACCACCTCAACGAACAAATCCGAGAATTGAGCGCGCTACAAAAGTCGGACCTCGAGAAATTGCAGGAAATGAAACAGAGAGTACAGCTTCGCGCTGAGAGGCAAGCCAAAGTTGCCAATCTGCGTAGAGAGATAGAGAAGAGAAAGGCAGCCTCCAAGCGGCCGCAGAAGGGTCGAAAGTCGCAGTCGCCCACCTCGCAAATCGACCTGGAACCGGACTGGCTCCTGGACTTGAAGGACGGTATAAGCCCACAGATGGATGCGCACCAGCGACAGCTCGTCACAAGTTCCTTACCCGCAACACATACGCTAAAGGCCCGCGTCAATGCATACAATCAATCCAATACTAAGCTTCAGTCAAAGGCAGAAGAGCTCAGAGCCAATTCGACACAGCTGGAGAGTCAATACCGCAAGGTCGTTGCACTATGCACAGGCGTACCTGAAGACAAGGTCGAAGAATCACTACCTGCTTTGGTCGCTGCTGTTGAGAGCGAACGCGGGAACTTGGGTCAAACAGAAGTCGGTCGTGTTCGGGACTTTCTGCGACGCGTCGACGCTGGTAAATCACAAGAACGAGAGAATGATGGGATGAACATGGTCAATCCGGCTGTAAGTGCAGTGGCAGAGAGAATGGAGAACGATAGGTTGCGAATGGCTGCACAGCAAGCCACTGCTGCTGCCGCTGGAAGACTGGCTGGATGAGGGAGAGCTCTGAAGGCGTGTTTGTCTTGCTGTTAACTTCTGTACCATGCTGGCAGTATTCTGCCGCAAGTGAGCGAGGCGTTGGTGGCGATTTAGCCATTGAGAGTGTTGTTGTTGTATATGCTAGCTTTGAGGAGTGTACAGAGCTGGAAGCAATGCAAATGGAATGAACAATATTTGTTCCACACAAGGGCATTATCATCAAATTATGACTGTCGATGTTGCAGAATGATAATTGTGTAAACGTGAAGTCATTTGGGTTTGGTCTAGAGTATCTCCTCGCAGAACCGTCTCCTGTCCGATGCATTGCTACTTATTACTCCATCACTCGTTGATCATTCATCACAAGAACATCGACTGTCCAGTTTCTATCCATCTTGCAGTATTATACCCTGCGAAAGCGCACAGCATATCTTCAATCCTCCTACACCAAAACTACCGGATCGAGAAAGTCGCCATCATTCCAATGAGTTTCCGAGCTGAATCGACAGCCATCCACTCAAAGGACATGTCCGAACTCCTAACTCGATCTGGTAGTTTTAATGTAGTACTAGGTAGATTCGAAGATGGTCGGCTTCCTTTCTTTCCTCCCTACTCCACCTCCTCCACCACAATCCTCTGTTGTGTTAATGTGAGATTGCCGACTCGATCACATACTCGCTCTAGCCATGAGGCCGTGAGCAGGTTGGTGAATAAGTGAGAGTCTAGGCTTGGTATGTTGTGTTTTGCGTGAGGTGCTGTGTGGTGTGCCGTCTCGATCACATACACTGGTAAGCGATGCTCTAGCCATAAGGCCGTGAGCTGCTTGATCAGTAGGTGAGAGTCCAGGCTTGGTGTATTGTGTTTCGTGTGAGGTGATAGGTGATGATGAGAGCTTCGCCGACTCGATCACATAGACTTGTAAGCGATGCTCTAGCCATAAGGCCGTAAGCTGCTGCAAGAGTCTGTGAGAGTCTAGGCGCAGTATGTTGTGGTGTACCGGAGTCGATGTGATGCAATATGGCGTAGAGATGTATGCATGAGCTTGCAAGTCCATCCTGTCTACTGTTTCGGAGCAGTGGATGTATCACCTCGAAGTGCAGCGGGAGCAGGTTTGCCATAGTGCGCGAAGACAGCTTTGGCATTCTTCAGGAACTTCTTGCGCGTCTCGGGATTGGTGCTGTGCTCTTGGCTGATCATGCTCATGCCGTACTTCTCGCAGGCATTGTCGACAGCAGCTTGATCAAATCGCATGCCGCTCTCGCGGTCGCCGCCGTAGGTGGCATCACGAGTCGGCTCCGTAGATTTCTTGAGCTTGTTGATTTCGTCATCGGACCAGCCTTCTTCAGCAAGCTTCTTTCGCAGTTCGTCACGCTCCTTGTGCAGTCGCTTCGTCTTGTTCACCTCGGCCTTGTTATCCTCAATCTCTTTATCCAGCTTAGCGATCGCCTCATCTCGCCTAGCGATAGTTCCTTGCAATGAGACTTTGTCATCATTGGCCTTCTTCTTGGTGACTTCGACCTCGCTCCGCAACTCATCCAACTCCTCTTCGCGGCGAGCCAAGCGATCTTTAAAGCTAGCATCCTGATCTTTGACATGCTGCTGGAGGTTCTCGATGCACATGGTCAAGTTGGCATTGCTCTTGCGTAGATCAGCAGCTTCCTTCTCGGCCTTCTTGCGCGAGGGGTAATGCTTCCTCATGAAATTGCGTACCACCGCCTTCTGCTGCTTCAGCTGCTTTTGTGTTGCCTTCAGTTCTTCCAGAAGTGACTCGCGACTGAGACCGTCCGGATTGAGGTCAGCAGGCTTCGCATCAGACTGAGCCTCGCCATCGATGAATTTCTCACATTCCACCTTGGCGAAGGTCTCTTGCAATTGACTGGCGATGGTCGAGTCTGTCTGTTGTGAAGAGTCCGTGGCTTGGGTACGTACCGGAGAGCTGGCGCTCGAGGTTTGCGTTGCAGGCGTTGTCGAGCCAGACGCTGTTTGCTCACGTGAAGATGCTTCTCCGTGACCCGCAGGACTGTTACCGTCCGATGATGGCGCATTGGACTGGTCCGACCATCGCCGCTTGGGCGAAGCCTTCTTGATATCCTGACGCTTCGTTGGTGGACCGCTGCTTTCGTCACTCGACTCTTCGCGAGGGCGCTTCGTGCCTGCATGGCCGGTTACGGGGATTTTGAGCGCCTTGAAGAGCCATGGAGACGTCTTGGCTCTAGTGCCGTTGTAATGAAAGATAACATCGATCGTTTCGCGGCCCGACAGCTGACTGGCGATCGCTTCCCAGTCCTTGCCATCTAGAACGTTCTCAAGCTTGCCGAGGCGATGGCGTGTCTTCACCTCGACTGGCAATCGGTCAACGATCTCTAAAAGGGCGCGCGAGACAACATTGGCCTCGTTCTGGCTGAATGGTTTCATTGTTATGAGGCGGCAGAGGTGCGGAGGTGGAAGATGGGAGAAAGATCCGCTCAGGGGGAGGATGAAGTCGAGGAGCAATTTTCAGGTGATGCTGTATCCTTCGAGGTATGCTGTGGTGCCTGTTCTCAACTGCTGTGGAGTGCTCGAGGCTGTTGGATGTGTCGGGGGTGTCTGGGTTGAGTGCTTGGCTTTCGAGTCGTGTTTCAAGTGGAGTTCTGGGCGGGAGGGAGAGCAAGGGAAGACTGCGAAGGAGGGTCTCTTCTTGAAGCGCAGCGCGAGATGCTAGCGCGACTTTTGTTGAAGGCGTCCGTGCGAGTATTCACTTGCTTCCGCTTCAAGCTAGGTAGGTCAATCGCGTCTATCTATTGGCGGGCAGCAAGAGGGCCCACATAAGAAAGCTCGGCAGAAGATAGTCTTACCACTTCAGGACTAGGCTACAGCAGGTGAACATGGTCTGTCGAAGACTCAAGCACTTCGCGACCTACCTTCAACTCCATGCCGCTTCGTCATCTATTTCGTCGCCTTTTCACCTTCGAGAGCACGTTCAGCGTGTCGACAACGAGAGCGGGCTGCGGACAGCATCGTCGGCGTCATTGGATCTGGACATGTCTTGGATGCTGGATCTCTACCCTCGCGTGTCTGGTGAAGGTGGTGGGTGGCGGTGTTAGCCCACAGTGAGCATTGAACCGTCTCAACACCTACACAAATCGCCGGTCTTGTGCGTACCGTGTTGGATGGCCGCCAGGACAGCTCGTCTGCTCTTGCATCCACCAACGTGCTCGACTTCAGCGCCGAGATCCGCCATGCTAGTCACGCGGAGTCCTACACCAGGCACATTTCGCTTACGGTCGATCGCCTGTGGTAGCGGAGAGATGAGTGTGGCATCGTCGCGCGCGGTAGCGAATTGCAGCTCCCTCATGTCTGCCCACAGGCCTGATCCTTTGAGTCGAGTGCTGGGGTACTGCTGCTGGCATGTTCTTGAGGATCGGCGCCGGCGCGATACTGTGTACGCTGTCCTGTTGGCACTCATGCTTGTACCGCGAAAGGATGTGAGTATGTCGGGTTCGATACAGCGCCCACCTGCGAAGGCAGCGTGGATGTACTAATATTCTTGCTGTAGGCCATCACGCGCATGGCTATAAGCTATACGGTGGAGGCCAGATTGTGTAGAAGCGGAAGTTGGACCTAATGTGAAAGAGGACCTGAGGTCGGGATGCCAGGGCTTGGCAAAGGAGGTCCTGTTCGCCCGGCATCGAATTCCTCTGGCTCCCACATCTCTACATCCACCAACACGACTAAGGCTGCTCTGGAGCAAACCATCGCATTGAATCAACGTTGCGTCGAATGTGCGTATATCGCGAACCGATTGCATCTACCACTGTCCTTCTATCTTACAGCCCTCGCGATCCGGCTTTTGATATGCAGACAGGACAAGAAGAGTCGGATGCAGTATGCTGGCAGGCATTGGGAAGAAGAATAATGGACGCTGGGTGTTGTTGCAAATAAGTGCGCGCGTTGTCGTGTAAAAGCGGCATTCCGACGCTCGTGTCCATGAATGCGCCGGATCCTGGTGAGGAATATGTGGCCGGCAATAGCTCTATACAATCTGCAGCGAAGCTATATCAATGGCGTACAGCCAAGTCGCGCGTCTTGCGAAAGGTGCTGCGTCAGCTAACATCGCGTAGCGCTGTCCGTCTCGTCCAGGTGGGAATCTGTTGTCAAACAAGACTAGGAGAGACATGTCTCTTCGCCAGCTCAGACTTGCAGCAGAAAATTGTGGAACCCACTGGCATTGTCATGTAGGACATTACACAAAATATTTTGGTGCACAAATAAGTGAAGACGTACGCGAAGGTCACTTCCGCGCGATCCAGGTTTGTACAATATCTCAGCATCTCCTTCGCTAGATATTCCAAAAAGCAAACCCATCTCACGAGCCGAAAGAGCTTCGTCGTCGATCTATTCACGAAAATTGCGATGCCTTCAAAGCGTGCCGCCTCAGAGATACCAAGACCAGAGCCAGATCCTAAAATTGCTAAAACCCGAGCAGGCACTGCCATTCGGAATAGCACGGACTCAGTATTGATGCGTGAGCTCGCCACAGCCAAAGAAGCGTTTGCTGAGCAAGAAGAGACAATACGACACCTCAATCGAGAAGCAAGCGATCATGAAACCATAATCAGAAGGCAGCAGGACCACATTTCTCGCCTCACGAAAGTTCCGTACACGGCGGCTCAAGACTATGCTGAGATACTGGCTCATGCCAATGGAAAGCTGCATAGCGAGGTGGCAGCACTCAAAGATCGAAACAGTGTACTTGAGACCGAGCTATCCATGGCCAGAATACTGTTTGAGAAGTTGATACCAACTGAGTCCGCATTGAAGGAGGAGAACGAACGGCTGCGGGCAGCTATAGCATTGTTGCAGCTGAAGAATGATTAGCAGCGCCTTTCAGTCTCTAAGGCGCCTCAGAGAAACGACTGCGAACATGACAAGTCAACGTATTTCGCAAGAGCAGAGCTGTGAACGAGTGTGCACAACTGATCAGCGGGCTTTTGACTGTTTCGTCTTCGCTCTCACTATAGATGGCGGATATCCGAATGGAGTAATTTGTTGTTGCTTGTGCTTCTCGTGGACTTCGGGTCCGAGCCAGGTCCGACGCAAGGATGTCACCGCGTAACATCGCGACAGCGTCGTGAATCAATCATCTCTTCTTCCATCCCAGCACGATGTATGTAAAACCTCTGCTGCTGCCTGAAAGTTGTCAGAGCCTGCCTACTTCGTTTCGACATGTACGTTTGACGGCCACCAATCACTTTTGCCCCTCCAAGATGTGTCACCGCTACTGTGGAGTATCCAGCTGGAAGGATCAGCACTTCGACCTCAGCTATGGCGCTTCCGTCCACGCCATCGCAGCGTACTGCAGGCCGCCAAGGGCCTTTAGCTGAAAAGGGCCACCGTCTATTGAATCTACGAGAGTCTTAAATAGCAGATCTACCGCACAAGAGATGGCCTCAACGACCTTGACCGAGGCCTTTAACTCCACATCATGGATCTCTCTACCCTCCTGAACAGCGAAGCGGCCACCCTTGCGCAGTATCTTCGCATGACTGCCTCCCAGCAAGGTCCCGATGCGGTCACCAGGCAAATCTTGGCCGGTATTGAACAGGAATCTATACCTCCCAGGGTCTTCACGGTCTGGCTTACCGCTGGCGGAGACTGTCAGGCTGTCAAAGCAGGACTCCAGCAGCAAGTCTCCAAATCTGTGACGCATGGCGCTATCTCCAGACTCGGCAAGCTCTTTCGCAGTCAACGTGTGAAAGAGGTATGGAATGTGCTTGGTGGAACTCCTGGTGTTGTGGACTTCCTCGCATCAACCTCGGTCGCGAATGTGAAACATTTCTGCCGAGAAATTGGAAGGACGGCGACTTCGAAGACCGCTCGCGAGACAAGGCAGTCTTTGGTTGATGGGCTGTACAAAGAACTGAAGCTTCGACAGTTCCCAAATGCTGTGCTCAAGACCCTGGAGAGACCACTGGCTTCACATCACCGCAATCTTCTGCCAGCATGCTCGGAAGAGACAGTCGTCTCAACCTTGAGCACTTCGCCGACGCCAGTCAGTGATGGTCTTGGCAGGCTTCCTGATACGCATATCAGTTCTATTCGACGCAGAACCCTTTCTGCTTTGAGAGATGAGGAGATTGATGTTGACGCGACAGCACTGCAAGCTCTCTTGAGGTTGAAGTCGGACGAATCTATGTCGTATCAAGACGAGAGACTGTCTGAGAATACCGTCTTCTCCCTGGAAGTCCTGCATGTCCTTTCCGAGCGCAAATTCATCAAAGTGGGTGATGCCGAGACCATCCTCTCTTGCTTGTCCAAGCCGCTCTTCCAAAGGCTATGGCGTTGTCGATGCAAGCCGGCCATTTTTGTCGCAGCTGCCAAACATTTCGTCAAATACTTCACAGCGCATCTCAAACCTTCAGCACGACACTTGGAGCTTGATGCCAACAGCGTAGCGAAGACATTGATCCGCCGGTGGTCTCGCCATCCCGAAACATATGAGGACCAGCTTGTAGAGCTTCTTGACTTGGTGCCACCTACGCAGAAGATCGTTTCCCGACAGATTGAAGCACTTGTCGCTCCTGTGCATTCGTCAATGAAGTACAGGCTATTCCAAATCATCATGCGCGTAGCCGCTTGCTTCAAGGTCGACATTGATTCTGAAGCTGATCTCAGGGCTCTTGATTTCGCATGGTCATCTGACTTGCTCCTTGCTCTACCAGGGCCCGAGACCCGACGTCTATTGCAACGCCTCATCAAGGTCAAAGCCGGCGACGTGCTCAGAACCAGCTCTGCCATGTACGATAGGCGATTCAGCAATGATGCGACTTTAGTTTTGCTCTGGCTGTCTCAAGATCGACCAGATCTGCTCTCGATGGCCTCGCAAGTGGTGGAAGAAAGCAAGAAAGAGGCTATCAAAGCTCGACAGCAGGAGGACCGAGCTCGCTGGGCATCTTATGCTCTGCATTGTGCAACTGCCTCTGCCTCTCTCGACTTATATCGTGAGACGCTGCTTTGGGCAAGGAGATATACCAGAGATCCGATTACTGTAACTGACATCTACTCGGAGAACTCGCTCCATCGTGAGCGTAGCCTCGCACTACTTTGCGGCTTCTCAGAGAAGACTGAAGCCAGGACAACTACACTCGAGGAGGTATCTGAGTCCGTCCGCAAAGCGAATCTAATCTGCGAGGAGCTTCTCCAAACAGCTTGTGGGGCTTTGACTGAACCGAGCTTCCAACCGTATCACTGGGCCGCTGTAACACAAATCTTAGATCTGGTCGTACAAAAGAGGCTGGAGCGAGTCAATGACCTTCAGAATTCGATGGCTCTCTCTGACGAGCAAGTTTTCGAAGTTGTCTGGCAAGACACAATCGCGGTCTGCCTCAGGATGGAGCGCATGGGTCTAGATGAGAAGCACGCCAATCTGGGCTTTAACACCGTAGGTGGCCCATTGTTAAGCATTCCCAGATTCAGCTCCCACACACGACATGTCCTAACGAAACCACGATCGGCTACCCTGCGCTTTATAGATACCATTGCCAGACAACGCAACCAAATCTGGGCTGAATACCGGCCGACTCAATATCCTGCTGCATCCGTCTTGCCAGCTGTGTACCCGAAAGGCCTATCGATCGACTATCTAATTCCTGCTGAGATTGGCAAGGATGGACTTGGTTACTCTGACACTGCTGTGCCGTATCTACGAGCGCTGGCAGAACTGATCGTCTTCGTGAGGCCGGAAGATGCCCTATCTGTACAAATGGAGTCGGACGAGACAGATCAAGCCATTGGGCCTTTCGAAGAGAATTGGAAAAAGGCTCTCGAGGTGTTTGTCGCCAGCAGTTCTGATTGCTCGTCCGCAGCAATGGCTGCTTGGAAGCACGCAGTAGGGCCGCTTTCGGCTTCCAGACTAGATCCTGTTGAGGCTTTCCTGTTCTGGTCACCAGTATTCCAGGCCTCGCTCTCAGCTCTAGACTTGTACGGACCTTGGAAAGAGCAATTGAGCCAACCACCAATCTCTGCTTTGTTCAGAGTTGAGGCCGACGAGCTGCAGACTGAGTGGAACCCCGACCCCAAGTACCCAGAACATGAAGTCAAGTCGCGCAAGCTGGAGCGCACGAGGCTGGACGACATGCTCCAAAAGAACTCGCACTACACTAATGACATCAAGTCCAGTCCGTACCGTCGTGATACATATCTTCCCGCCTACAAGCCGACTCTGATCTGGAGCCGCTTCAACGGTAAAGCCATGCCAGTCACAATGAAGGAGACGTTGATTGTCGCTGTCATGCTATATATTGCAGGTCAGCACAAGCCGTCTGCGAGTCTACTACCTCGGCCATATCCTTCTGAATCTGCTCCAAGATTTCCGGCTGTTTACCTTGATGGAGAGTTCCTGGATCTCAACGAGCTGCGCACCGAATCGATCTGGCGCATTCTTGAAAGACTGTCAAGTGACGTTCCTCATACACTCCTGCTAGAATTGATTAAGGGCATCATCGCTGCCGCAGATCGGAAAGAAGAGCGTACTCCAGCGGATGCATTCAAGCTTATGATGGTGCTCGTGAAAGGTGACAGACCTCAGACAGGTCTAGACCTGATCAAAGAAGTCGTCCTGGAGCGGCCAATGGATAGTTCTTGGCAGCGATCTCTTCTGACAAATGGATTACTCAATGCGCTGCCAAGAGAAGTTGCTGAAGCATTCTTGCACGATCTCAGTGAGAGTATGCAGCAAAAGATGCGAGAGCAAGCCACGCGTAAACATGACCCAGAGTCGTCGCAGACACCTTTGATAAAGGTGACCACGGTCAAAATGCTTTCACAGCTGTTCTCCGGAGCCGAATTTATCGACGAGCAGTCGGCGATCCGCATACTCATCTCCCTGCTGAGCCGAGCGACTCATCTCGATGTCCGGGTCTCAGTAATGCAAAGTCTGATTGATATTCTCTCGAAGACGAAAAGTTCGGAAACAAGGGCTGAAATTATCAATGCTCTCGAGAAGCACGTTGTTCCTGCGATGGCTAGCATCAACGAACGAAAGCCGATGGCCGCCTACGATTGGAAACTTGCGGAAAGTGATCTCTCTGAGCTATCAGATGTCTACATGGAGAACGATGCAACGTCATTGCCGCCACTGCTTGCTATGCTGTTTTCTGGGCTGCATTTTGTTGATCTCCGGGATGACCTTTTCTCGCGTCTGCTCATTTCGACACTACATGGTTCCATACAGAGCAACAAGACCTGGATGACAGCCTTCTTTCGATACCTTGGAGTGAGCGTTGACGAAATTCCCAGCATTCCTTGCAAAGCACAACTGCTTTTGCGACTGATCGTCTATCCTGAACTTCTTCCTCTCAGGGAGGTTGAGGCCTGGGCACGAGCCTGGACGCAAATCTACGATCCCTCGCCCAACATGCTTGAGATCACACAACGCGTGCAAGAAGATAGCAAGCTTCGCGAGTCAAATGCAGGAAAGCATTGGCTTTCGATGTTTGGACCAAACGCACCCGGGCTGATCTACTCCAAAACGCTGGTACCACTTTTGAAGTATAAATGGACAGAGAGGTACGATGGACCAAGTATCCAGCAGCTGCAGAATCTCTCAATGCGCCAGGCAGAGACTATACTGCGCAGCTCAGACTCATCTTTCGGTGACTGGATGGGGTTCATCAGGAGTCTACATGCTCCGATCTGGCATTCAGGCGCCTTCGCGATCTGGTACAAGAACGCCAGACCTCTATTGCAAGAACTTGTCAATCAGGTCGAGGCTCTCCGAACACAGCAGTGGCAGCGCAACCAGAATCGTTCTCCGCGTATGCTACCGGATACATTGTTTATGCGCCTACCTTTAGTTTTGCCTCCAGATACAGGCTTTCATGAAGCTGATCTTAAGCAACTGTACAACGGCCTTATGGTGCTTCTCCAGGAGATCTGTTCCTCTGGACGGGCATATGGCGATCGATTCGCCCAATTCTCCGCATTTGTCAGAGGCATTGGGTCTAGATCGGATGACCGGGTCACGATCGCAGTAATGTTTGGCAGCCTAGGTACTTCAGGTCTCGACAATGCACAGGGATGGAACATCCTAAACGACTTGCGGATCGATCTTGCGAAGCAGCTTCTTGAGATTGCGAGTGTCCCGACCTCTGACGACCTCCGGAGAAGAGCGGTGGAAATGGTGCAGCGCTGGTCACAGAGCATCGACGAGGACACCAGAATGGTCGGAATCAGACTTCTCGATGCGAAAGTAGCACGAAACGGGAAGAAACCATGGTATACGTCCATTGAGGAGTAGACCGGATATGACTACGAAAGCGAGCTCACTGGCGTGTCAACCTGCCTCGACCGGAGCGATAACCACTGTCTAGAGTGAAGTGCTTGATTATCCCTCATCAGGCCTCAGTAGTCGAGAAAACAGTCTGAGCTGCATAAAATCCGACATCAAACGGAGCAACTGAGATTGTCTAATCTTCTTTCGCGTGTAGACACTCCGAGTCGTGATCACAATCGCCGTCACTAAAATCACAAGTACAGTCAGCATGGCCTCCACCTGTCATCGAGTTGAGTAAGTGATGGTCAGAACGCCCCATCTTTCCGTGGAAAGACTCGAAGAACAGTCAAACCATGATGCAACACATTTCGGAAGTGGTTAGCAGCCATCTCGGCTGTGAGCAGGGCTGAACGACAATGTAAATACTTTGGTTGCGCTTACGGGCACGACTTCAAATCCATGAGCAAGCTCAAGACGTGACGGTTACGAATGCGGTAGCGTTGTATCAGCGTCAGCACAGAGTCGACAAATGGCAGGTGAGGCGGACGAGATCTCACTTGACCTTAGCTTTTGCGTTTGGAAGAGGATCTTCTTGATCAGGAATTGACAATGAGCGCAGTAATACACACCAACGACTGATCTCACATTGCTGTCACTCATCTAAGTCGATTTTCAGCTCAGAAATCAATAGCTTGCAAAGGCCGCAGACTTCTTTGGTAACATGGAGTTGAGGTTTGGGAGAGGCCCTGGCACCACACGGTTCTTACACTATACCTGCTGGTTAATCGAAATATGGATCTCCTACCGGCGCAGTCATCCTTGAGATCACGAAGTTGCCTATCGGACCTGATCGTGCGTCTGCGGTCGTGATCTTCTTCTTAGGTGCGAAATCGTCGTCCGGAGTCGTCTCGTGGGCGCTTGCTGGCTGCCTTACTGCTCTCATACATCTCGCCGCCGGTGCTGGAGCTGTCAAGATATGGATCGGAGTAAGGGATCTAGAACAACTTGAAGCGGGCTTTCACTCACGGCATCTGAGCTCTTCCAAGATCGCGGCTCATGATGTATTGGGCTTGCATCTGGTACTCTCAGTACTTCGCGATTGTCGAGGAAAGGGGAAAAGCATATGGGGAGTGTGTCACAGTGAGAACACAGCATCTCTCACGACGCTGTGGCTCCGTCATGCCGACCGACTGGAATTAACACTGTGTCGATCTCCTGTACGGTAGCTGGCGCTAAATCGAGCTGAGCGGCTCCAAGGCACATTCGGGTAAAGCCATGACGGTCTCCACTTCTGAGTGACTCTGCTATGCCACCTATCCGAATTGCTGTGAATCTTGCCTACTAGACATAATTGGCTTTAAAACGCTGGAGTCGATTGCTACGAAAACTTCTCCAAACAGCCTTGAGGGGAGGTGCGAGATCGCTCACGTCGCCACAGCTCCACTACAGCGACAGAATATCAAGTTACGAATTTCCCACCGGAAGCATCGTGCTCATTACACGGCAAAGGGTAAATGCCAGACCATCCCAAAGGAGACGTTCAGGTGACGACGAAGCATCTTTCACGTCACTCCGACTCCATTGAAGCAGCTCTCTATCTTGGCACGGACTTCCACTGAACAGCGAGCCATATGGCCAAGATGAGGAGCGAGAGCCTAAAAACACGAAAAGGCGCTTCGAGTGATACTAAAGAGCTTTCCACTTCGCTCTAGCTCTATAGGAACAACTTAACATTGCGTGAAAGCTCCTCTCTACATAGCACTGCATCTATCCTAGACATGGAGCGAGAATCGCCAAAACAACGCTCGAAGTGATGACAGAAGGTCTCTCACATCGCTTCAGCTCCACCGTATCGCTGCAGATTCACTATCAGTGTCATCGATAGCCCCACGGAATCGAGCGAAATCTTCACATATGCCTCGAGATGCTTTTCAGGTGAACAGATTGTGGTGACCACTTCGCTGCCGCTCCGCTACAATGAATGAGGACGTTATTACGAATTTACTATCAGGAGCACCATATACTCAACGAGATGGAGCGGAAGCCTGGACTTTACCCGGAAACACTGACCACGTGAGGAGATGAAGGACACCACGTCGGGCCAGCTCTACACCGGAAAGGTGCATAGATTTTCACGAATTTACCATCAGTAGCTTCTCATTCTCTATGAGGACGTGCGAGGCCCAAAACGTTCGTGCAAACACTGCTTTTGTGAGAAGACGAAGAGCACCACATCGAGACAGCTCCGTTTAGCAGACTGAACATGTCGTTGCAGATTCGCTGTCAATGGCATGGTATAGCCCTCGTAGACGAGGTGAGGCCGTAAATGTGCCCGATGTTACACTACATGCAAGGCTGTCAAGGACATTACGCCATGACAGCTCCGCCAGTACGGATTGAGCCCGTAACTATAGATCCTCAATCAGAAGCGCCATACAGCCCTCATAGACGAAGCGAGACCCTCAATGTGCCTGAAAACACTTCCCCCGTGAGGAGATCAAGGACGCCACATTAAAAAAGCTCCGCCAGTGAGGTTTGTGTACGTTGCTGCAGATCCACTATCAGCAGCCTTATACCACCCCATAAGGCGGACCGAGCACCTGAAAATTGTCAAAAAAACACGTTTCAGAGGAGGAAAAGGTGTCCCAAACAGTATTCGTTCATGCAAAAACTACACAAAAACATGCCATGTCTCGACCAAAGAGCTCAAAATCTACTCCAACTCATCATCTGTCTCCCCTGGAGCATCCTCCGAATCTCCCTCCGAGTCCTCGGGACCAGCACCATCCTCGAGCTCCTCGTCCTCTTCGGTCTCTTCCTCATCCTCCACATCCACCGTCTCCTTCTCCTTCTGCTTATTTTTCTTCGGTACTGGGCCCTTGGGTCGAGGACCCGTCATCTTCCCATGCTTCTTGAACTCGAGACACATCTTGCGGACGAGATTCTTGATAGCGTTCTCCGAACGAGCATTCTTGTCCTCGAGACGGAACTTCTCATTGAAGTCTTTTGTGAAAGACTTTCCGTCTTTGTATGGCCTGTTGCCATTGTTGAGGGAGACGAGTTCGAACAAGTACTTCTTCTGCTCTTGCGGGTACTCGGGTGGCTTCGAGGTGCTCTTGATGGGCCACTTTGCGCGGGCACAGGACTGGTCGCGCCATTTGTCAAGCTTGACGACGTCATGGCGGTCCCATTTATCAAGCTTGATAATCTTCGATGTTCCCCCCCAGCGCACCCATTTATACTGGTCCCAGTACCAGAGCTTGTTCGGCTCTGGCTTGACGGGTCCGGTCTTCGAGGGCTTAGTGACGTGGGCGCGGTCGAGGGTGATTCTCTTAGGTCGCTTTAGCGCATCGTAGAAGAGCCGAGTCTGGTAGTTGGGATTACAGCCCGGCTGTGCTGTCTGGTCGCATTCTCCTCCGTTGGTCGGATCGTGTGCGAGCTTAGTGTGTTCATCAATGCCGTGGCCAATATCTTCGTAGAACTGGACCTCGTCGACTCTGTCTTCCTCCTCGATCTCCACGATATCCTCAGCCTCTGTAACAGCGGCGTCGGCTGGGTTGTTGTACTGCCAGGCGATGTCGATGTTTTCAGTGGGATCAATAAGCACGCCGTCAACATAGCGCGGGTATCGCTGTCTTAGCGTCCAGATATCGTCTGCGGATGGATTTGGTTGTCCTGCAAATCCAAAGTCGGCTTGACCGCCAAGAAAGCTGGCCATTTCTCGAGATTCGTCGGTAAAGTAGACCCAGGAGCCATCGCCTATAGGCTGAGTCGCTGGATTGAGGAGATCTCGACGTGGCTTGAACAGGATACACGGCATGTCGCGCGGCCCAGCTTCGTCAAGGGTCTTAGCCATTCTCGCTTCGTGTACAGCCTCGGGCGTAGTGTAGTCGAGATACCCTGCGTAGTACTTGTCGTGCTCGGTGAGGAAACGCCATGTGCCGTGGCCGCCAATGAGGCTCTTTGGGTTGGCTAGCTCGCCGTTCTCATTCGCATTTTCGATGAGTCTCCAACGAGCATCGATGATCGCGTTGCCCATGGTGCCATTGCAGCGAGGAGGAGGCTGTGTGCCTACGCTCAAGAACGCCTGGGCGGCATCGAGGTGGTGTCCAGCGAAAGCAGGCTTGGAAGGCTGCGAACTGTGAGGATCTGCCATCTTGACCGTGGCCGAAGTGTGAAGGGACACAGGGATGAAAGGCAATGCTGGACAAGGATGACAGGCAATGCTGGCGGCCTCTCAAAGCGTTTCTGTAGCTGGAAGCGGGTCGAGTGTCGCTGGCGGCAAACTTATTCAAGCGCTTTGATGTTGCTGAGATTGTGTCAGCAGATCTCTTTTGTTGAGAGTACTCACATTACTTACAACTTGAGTGTCCTAGTGAATCGAAGTGACAGCGCAGGTGAAGGTATGCAGTGCCAGCAGCTGTCACACCCCCGATTTTCATCGAATTCTTGACAAGTGCGTCAGGCCAAACGCGCTGCTGCGGGCCGTCTAAGGGGTCACAGCTGTTGCCGTGCAGCTCTTGCCCGCTCACTCGAGTCGAAACAAGTCAAGCTGGGTCCATTTATTCGAAGGCAACAAACGTCTGTTAACAAGATTTCAGCGATGGACGTTGTCGAGAAAACAGGGCAACAACTTACCAGGCCACAGATTCCCTTGCTCGACTGACACCTGCCTTGGACACAGCCACCGACTTTCCAACACTCAGCACGATGGAAAAGTGCTACGATCGATCCTCTCGAGGCTCGGACAAGTCGACTGTAGCTGCGCCCTTTGCCAGGCCTCGCAGCAGGAGAAGGACACGATCTGGACATGACTGCTTGCCGTCTCGCGCAGTATAGCTTGGCTGCTAAGCGCTGCTGCCTCTGCTTGCGAGCCTATTTGCTGGCGCGCAGGCGATCTCGCCTCCGTCACTCCATGGCAGCCATACTCACCGCATCCTCACTGGCAGCACCGTCCTCAGTGGGAGAGATGGAGTGCATTTGCGAGTGTTGATCTGCGATCCCATTATGTGTTCGCAGTGTTACGCGTCGGGCGCGTCAAGTCTTGCTCATCCAGTGTCGAGATTCGTGAAAGCTGAGTGTGTCGGAAGCATGAGGTCGACTTTGTTGGAGGCAGTATCCTTGGCGAAAACAACCACGCTAGGAGACAGCTCCGATCCAATCGCATATCAGCATCGCGACAACAGTCGAGGTCGAGTCGCTCGATACACCTCGCTACACTTGATAGTAGACATTGTAGCGATACTGGAGGTGGCTGGTGTGGATAAAGGTGGAAGAGATTGTCATCAGTCGCAGGCGCACGAAATAGATACTCGTCAGGCGCTTTTCATGTGAACCTGTCACAGGCACACAATGTGAGGCAGGGTCCAGATGTACAGTGAGCAAGAAACTGATATCACATACATGAGGGTATCTCGAAGGATTTGCATACGTCCAAACGCCACGCTTTTCCCAAGCCAGTCTTCACTCTTCTCTACCCTCCCTCCTACGCCAATTCTTCTGCTTCACTGTCCCATTGCGCGCCGGCAAGACATCCTCATACAACGAGTCTGCTTCAAAATCATCCTTGACCTTGCGTGCCGGCCAAGGCTTGCAAAGATCAATCTTGTCCCTTGGATACATGATCTCCAAGAAGCAGTAGATCAGGTAGTCCACCACCACGACGATCACGAAAAGCTTTCCAGCCCATACACCGCATCCAAAATAACGCTTCAGTCTGTCCATCAACGCTGATGAGCTCTGCGGCGGTTGACCGTAATGCATGTCTGCATCCTCATACTGCGCATTATCAGGCGCGGAAGGTGTGCCAGTGATGATGTCGTAGACACGTTCTGTGCGTCGAGCAACGTCTGACCAGGAGTACATCTGCTTTACGAGATCATGAAACTTGTCTCGACGGACGGTTCGATTTGTGAGGATGCCGACGGCTTCTGTGACGCCTCGTACCACGTCTTCCACTTCTGGGAGAACGAAGACAGTCATGTTGCCAGGTAAGACTTCTGGTACACCTCCGACCCTTGTGGCTACCACCATCAGACCACAGCTGGCCGCTTCGACGAGGACCGTACCAAAAGCTTCGGTGAGAGAGGTGGAGAGCAGCAGATGACCTCGTACCATCACATCTCGGACTTCTTCGTGCCGAATGCTACCAAGCAATGTCACTCTGCTTTGACCGGATGGTGTATACACTAGTTGCTGTGGAAGTGAGTCCAAGGTCTGTTCCAAATCGATAGCTTTGGGACCACTTCCAGCGATGATGAAGCGTAAATTCTGGTGTTGGCGTAGCAGTAGCGGTAGCGCAGAGATGAGCAAGTCTGTGCCTTTGTTGTAAAATAGTCGAGAGATCACCACAATCGTAATCGGGTCATCAGGACCAACAGGCTTCCGCGGATCTGGTGGAGGTGGTAGAATGGCATTCTTGTCGCTATGCAGATTCGCCTCATCTGGTGAGTAGGGCTTGAAGTCGCGCGGCACCACGGCATTTGGGATGACTGAGACAGCAAGCGGATTAAGTGAAGCTCTCAGTGTTGTATTCTCCTTGCTGCGGACACGTTAGAGACCTGCATGCCTTACAAGATGGGAGAACGTACCATGTGTGGCTGACACAGATTGAATGACCAACATCACTCAAGCTGAATTTGAGAAGCTTGTTGGCCATGATACTGGCAGCATCGCTAAAGCCGAACAAACTATGATCTGTGAAGACAGTGTGCAGACTCATGGTCCTCGCATGCAGCATTCCTTCGTGGCACAGATTGCTAAGTGAACCATGTCCATGGACGATCTGGATTTGCTCTCGAATAAAGATCTGTCGCAGGATTGGAAACGATGAGAAGACCGTCGGGAATGTTGTTTGACGGAAGACAATCCAGTGTGGTAAGTGGTAGACCTTTAATCGATTCGTCAAATATCTGACTCCAGATCGACTGGGATATGGACTGCCGTAAGCATGGGTGATGATAATGACATTATGGCCTCGATCTATCAGCTTCTACGATCGCGGTCAGAACATATGCACACTTCTGTGATAATACATGCTTTGTAACCTACACTGGAGAGCTGATAGATATGGCTCTCAACACCTCCGGGCTGAGGATAAAAGAAATCCGATACCATGCTGATACAATCAGCCACGTTATATCTGAACTTCGGGAGCACTCTTACGCAATATTGTAAGGCATCTTGGTGGTGCACGTCTCAAGGACGCGGAAGAATCTGGGGGTGTGGCAGCTGCGGCGGCAGGGCTTGATCTCAGTGCTATCGCTTCGGCCACAGCTTGTAGTTCTGCAGTCGCTGCATTGCTAATAGAGAGTACAATGTCACGTATGTTGATGAGAGGAAGAACGACATTGCTGCCATCCACGATTCCACGTCGCGTTCACGGGCTTGGCATTGCCGCGGCAGATCTGGCAATTCTGGCGCGCTCTCGAATCCGCCTTCCGTAATGGTAGCTCCCTCGAATGGAACTTTCACATGCGATCTTTTTGCGACAACTAGAGTATTTCGGTACTGGACGCAATGTCAACCCTCTATAAGCGATATATACCGCCAAAGCAGACTGTAACTGCCCAAAGCACTCCGATCAAGCATTCAACGCCAAAGCAGCTCGAGACACCGGAGCCAGAGAAAAAGCGCAAGCGGGAGAGATCGCAGGACGAAATCGCTGAGCGCAAAGCAAAGAAGCTCAGAAAGAAAGGCATCGACCCTGCCACGGTGCCAATATCAACAATACAAGAGCCTGCTGAGCCCATCGACGCGGTAGTCGAGGAAGAATACATCGCTCCGTCAGCTACTCCAACTGCATCGACCGCTACAAATGCAACGGGCGATTTCTCTCACATCAAAAACGCGAAGAAGCGCCACAAGCTCGAAAAGGAGGCACGAAAGGCGCGCAAGGCCGCCGAAAAGGAACAGGGAGCTGGAGAGGGCGTGGGCGAAGAAGCTGAAGCTGAAGTGCCGCAAACTGTTGCTTCGAAAGCTCGTGAAGAGACTGTCGCATCTTCAACGAATGGTCATGTTCCAGATGAGGATACTGTAGTCCAGCAAGCGCAGCCCAAGAAGAGGCGACACAAGCTTGAAAGTGTTCTCGCAGATGCGCAGGCTGAACCTGGCGCCGGTGAGGATGATAAGGCGTCCAATGACAACGATGAAGCGGATGTGAGGAAGCATAGCGGGATTCTGGGCAAATTCCAGAAGTCTGTCAAGCGTACTGAAGAGGACGAGGACAAGAAAGCAGACGCAAACAGCACGCCAGGGCCTGTGCCGACAGTGGTCTCACAGCTTTCGCTTCCGGAATCAGACGTCGATCACGCGCATGTCGAGCAATCCGCGGCTTCAGTCCTGCCGTCTTGGCTGTCGCAACCAACCGTCGTCTCTTCAGAAAGTAGGGCAACTTTCAGCGAAACCGGCTTGGACTCTTCAGCAGTGAAGCTCATGGCAGGACTCGGCTTTCAAGATGCTCTGCCTGTACAGCAAGCTCTAATACCACTATTACTGCCTCCGGGAGAAGCTGGTTCTTCGTATCTGCCAGGATGTGAAGAGCGATTGCCTGACATTGCAGTAAGTGCGCCCACAGGAAGCGGCAAGACCATCTCATATCTCCTACCAATAATTCAAGCTCTTCGAAAGAAGAGCTCAGATCGAGGTAGGCTCAGAGCTCTCATTATTGTACCCACTCGAGAATTGGCTCTCCAAGTAGACGCAGTGGCAAAAGCGTTGAGCTCGGGGAGCGATGTCAAGACGGAGCACATACCTGGAAATCGCACACTCAAGGAGGAGCAGCAGAAACTCATCAATCGTGGTCGGAGGTATAATCCAGAGGAGTGCCAAAAGAGGCTGGAAATTGCTAAGCTGCGCATGGGCGGGCTTGATCAGAGTTCAGGAGACGCCAGAGAGGACACACGAATTCACGAGACTGTTGCCGATACCATCGCGGGTTTCGTCAACCATATTCCCACGTATGATTCTGCAGTCGATCTGCTCGTCGCAACACCCGGAAGGCTTATGGAACATATCAACAGTACTAGTGGCTTCACTCTGACTCATGTGCAATGGCTGGTGATCGATGAGGCAGACAAGCTTCTTGACAATCAACAAGAGAGGGTCCTTAGCGAACTCAACACGGAGTTGACGCGTCCACGATTTGATGACGAGCAAGATGCAAGAGAGCGCTACCTCCGAGCGAATGGTCTTTGGGACGAGAGAAGGGAGAGGCTCCTTCGAAAAGTAGTTCTCTCGGCGACAATGACTAGGGACATTTCAAAACTCAGCTCGCTACGCCTAAGAAGACCCAAGCTTGTAGTTGTGCGTGGCACTGAAGCTGAGGAGGAAGTGACAGCTTCAGGTGTTAGGGACAGCGAAGGAGGAGAGACTGGCAGCGTGCGGCAGAGTGCTGAAGGTTTTGAGCTTCCGACTACACTTACCGAGTACTCTGTTCCCGTTGGCGATGGCTCCGAGAAACCGCTTGTCGTTGTGGAGCTTCTCAGATCGAGGATTTTGAACGGGCTTGAGACTCCCGCTCGCATGTCACCCGCTGATGACAGCTCCGATGCCGACAGTGACGATAGTGACGACGACTCTAGCATATCGTCGATGAGCAGTGATTCGTCGAGTGATGACAGCGACAGCGACAGCGATGGAGACAGCGATGCCAGTGGCGACGACGCTGGTACGGTTGTGGCTCCAGGCAAGCCGGTCAAGCAGAAGCCTTCTGAGACTGTCCAGAGGCCTTCGTCGACTGAGAAGTCCCTCGCACCAACCGTGCTGATCTTCACCTCAAGCAACGAGTCTGCCCATCGTTTGGCCCACCTCTTCAAGGCATTGAAGCCTGCTTGGTCAAAGTACATTACGACGCTGGTCAAGTCAAGCAGAGCGAATGTGCGCTCTAAAATGAACGAGCCGGCAATAGTCGTTTCGACGGATCGCGCCTCGCGTGGTCTCGACTCGATCAAGGGAAGACCGATAACACACGTTGTTCAATACGACATCCCTCGCTCGCTCATAGCATATATTCACCGTGTTGGTCGCACTGCTAGAGCTGGTAGACCTGGTATTGCGTGGACTCTATTTGCTCATCGCGAAGGCAAATGGTTCACTCAAGAGATTACACAAGCTGCCAACGTCAAGAGAGCACACCTGGTGGAGCGAGTTAAAATTTTCAACGAAGACCAGGATCTGAAAGTACGATATGAGGAAGTGCTCGGTGAAATGCGAGAAGAAGTTCAGTCTGGCAAATAGGTCGTTCAAGAAGAGGTACTCGATCTGCCAACGACTGCCTTTTCAAAGCCCATGGTAGGATTTTTCTAGGACTGGAGCCTTCAATCGAGATCGTCACATCCCGTAAACGAATGTATATCTCTGGTCCCCACGTCGCACCTCTGAACATGCCTCATCTTCGAAGGTCTGCTCGTCCCAATCTGCGATGACTGCGGCTCGACGCCGGTTTTCAGCCATCAGCATGACTCGCACGAAGACAAAGCCGAGCATCCCGACTGCAATAAGCGACATCGTGATAATAAGCGGCGTGCGATAAGATGGTGCGTATCTGTCTTTGAAGATCTATTACGTGTCAGCGATGGAAGGGCTCCGTCACATTTGGTACAGTGATATACCTGTCCAGCAATCACACCCGCAAGATTGGACCATCCGTTGACGCCCAGAATGACAGAGCGCGTGCCTCGCCATGGCGTGTTGTTTGCCAGCCAAGCAGCGATGAGCGGGCCGCTGATGAAGATTCCGGCCATGCAGACATGCGCGAAGCCATAACGAAGCTGCTCCTGATGCAGGCCGCTAACAGCCATTACCAAGCAGCCGACTAGCCCGAGGGCCATACCTCCGACGGTATGCAATGAACGCTCGTGGAAGTGATCCGAAGAATAGACCACGATTAGCAGGCCAGCGACGCCGACCACGAATGGCGGTACAGACATCAAGCTTGCCTTCGTGCCCTCGTAGCCCATTCCTGGGGTGTGTCAGCAATGAATTTGCAAGACTGTAAAATTACTAACCTTCCACGATTAGCGGCAGAAACGTGGTGAAGGCCGTCACCGGGAGGATTGAGAGCACATTACACGCCACAATCAAAAGTTTTCTCCAATCCTTGGCAACATCGATAATATCTCGACGAGTGATCCCGCCACCATTAATATCGGCCATTTCCTGCGTACCAGCGAGGTCAACGTTCATCCTGTGCACGGCGTGTTGTCGTTCTGCTGGATTTAGAAACCAGGCAGTTGCCAAAGACTTTGGAAGCATCACATAAGTGACCAGCGCCATGAGAATGGTCAGGCCACCTTCGAAGAGAAAGACTGCTTGCCATCCATGGATCCGCTCCGAATCAATCCTCAATAAGCCATACGCTATCAGGCCAGCAAAAGCTCCAGCGATCGAATACATGCCGGCGAACAAGCCCATGCGGAAGCCCACGCTGTACTTTGGGTAGAGTGTGCTCATGAAGTACATGCCATTTTGGGTAAAACCTGCCTCAGCGGCTCCGAGAAGCAGGCGAAGTGCGACTAAAGTGGCACTATTGCTGATACCAGCATGAGCCATGCAGATCGACCCCCAGGCTAGCAGCTGAAAAGTCATCCAGATCCGTGGCCCAACGATATGATTCATCATGGTACTGAGTGGCTGGAGAGGGACATAGGTGGCAGAGAACAGAGATAGTGAGTTCGGGATGTCATCTCGTTTCAGATTGGCGTCTTTCGGGAATGAGGACGTAGCCACGAAACCGACATTGGTCTTGTCGATACCGCATAACTGTGGCTGATCAGTGGATATGCATTCGAACAGGTCGCAGAGATGCTCACAATAAAGTTGATGGCGAGGATGGCAACGACGCAGAAGTCAAGCTTGAGATTGACACGACGATCTAGAGCCTTCTGCTCATCTGTTATAGGCTTGTAGAACTGCTGACGCGATCTTGAAGCATTGTCGATGACTTCAAGATGCTTAACGTCTGCGTCGAGTTTGGAGTCCATGGCGAGATAGTTGACTGATCTGCCCGACTGCGGATTTCGGTGGGCCATGCCATTCATATCATTCGGAAAAGCAGCTTCCTGCACAATTTCTCCGCATCATGCACTCCAATATCTGTACCACCTCGCAAAGCACGGCGATAACAAACGGCAGCGTATCGATTGGTTGCCCGAATTTCGGCCACTCATCGCTCGCACATCAGTTGAATGGTCTACATGCTTCCTCGGTCATCGTCGGTCCGTAGACTGGACGGCAGATGCAGAGATCTCTCTGCAAAACAAGCTTCTGGGATGCTAATGAAGAACTTATTTCGAGAGCCTGATGATCAGTCGTGCAAGCATAGTCTTTGCGAAAAGGAGAGCAGAGATGGCGACAACCACAAAATGTCCTCTGGCTCAGCACTTCGACATCGACAATTCGAGTGCTGTAACAAGTAATGATCCGAGCCAGATCTATGCCGAATACGACTACCTAAGACAAGAGCATCCCTTGATCTGGACAAACCAGTATGGCGGCTACTGGTTACTGACGCGCTACGAAGACGTCAAGAGAGCAGCCTTAGACTCCTCAACATACATCTCCTCAGTCAAAGCAGTAGTGCCCAGTGACCCACGAGGCATCCGGCGGCCTCCCTTGAACTTTGATGCACCGGTGCACACTCCGTTTCGCACAGCTTTGGAAAGAACCTTGAAGCCCTCAAGATTGGCTCGGATAGCGCCTGCTCTTGAGAAGCACGCAGAGAATGAACTTCGACCTCTTCTCGAGCGCGGCCATGGCGACATCAGTGCAGAATTTGGTGCCTCGTTTGTCGCGTGGGTAGAAGCAGAGTGGTTGAACTTAGATCCTGAAGTCGCACCGACACTGGCCAAGACTGCTGCTGCCTGGTTGAATGCTTGGAGGATGCAAGATGCCGAGACCACAGTTGCAAATTCAACGAGGATGTATGATATTGCTCGAGTTCTACTGGAAGATCGAAGAAGAAGTCCAAGAGACCCGGAGGAAGATCCAGCTTCGTCATTACTTTTGGAAAGAACAGCTGATGGTCAGCCACTGAGCGAAGAGCACTTGATCGGATGTCTAAGGCAGTCTTTGGTGGTCGGTGTTGTTGCACCGCCGATTCTGGTAAGATTCTCGTACAACGAACGGCCGAACGATAGCTGACCTATACACAGATTGGAAGCATATGCTCACACCTGGCCAAAGACAAGGTCTTGCAGCAAAGACTTCGAAACGACGAGAGTCTGCAGCCCGCTGCGATTGAGGAGTTCATCCGACTGTATTCTCCTTACCGAGGCTTCGCAAGGACTGTATCGTCAGACGTGGATCTTCATGGCAAGACCATCAAGCCAAGAGAGCCGATCACGCTTGTATACACCTCTGCGAATCGAGATCCAGAGGTCTTTGAAGATCCGAATGAATTCGTGCTAAATCGCGAGAATATTGTTCAGCATATGGGATTCGGTCGAGGAAGGCATCGATGTGCGGGTATGCCTTTAGCCAGACTGTGAGTGTGCTCGAGAAGGTGCTTGCAGGCTTTGCTGATTTTTACATAGCGCGATCCAGACCGTTTTGCGTGTAATCCTGCGGAGTACGAATGATTTCGACATTGATGGCTCTCAGGAGTACGCCAGAATGCCGGAACTCGGTGTGATTAGCTGTCCTCTACGCTTCTCGTAATTCGACTACACCTATATTCGAGACCTGTCTAACATTTATGAATACACATTCCACAAAACTCATTCCGCCCTCTTCGTCTTCTTCGTCCTCAGCTTCATCATCAAGAAAACAAGCCCATAGCTCGACAAGACGAAAATCGCCACAATTCCAGCATTCCTCCAACCATAATAGTCTTCCTTCAAGTTCAGCGTAGCCAGATAGTCGTTGCCCATCTTATACTGACAAACCTCGCAACGCGAGGTAGCCGAAGGATTGAGAAGATTCGCCCCAGCCCCAGCTCCCTCTAGATACAACCCAAGATACTCCCCACAAGTCTGATTCCCAACCGGCGGATTGAAAATCGCCAACTCGCTCTCTTTACACTTAACCTCCTGATCAAACATCGCAAAGACAAGCATCGACCCAACCAAATAATTGAAAGGATTGATATAATACAACCAATACTTCCAAAAATCCACAATCTGCGACCATGGGAGTAGTACTCCGCTATACCCAGCCAGCGTAAATATAACCAGAGGATTGACGAGCGAAGCAGCGACTGCATTCGGAGCATAGGCTGCGATGAGTTGACCTAGACCAGTATAGAAGAACTCGTAAAGTAGCATGTCGAAAAAGATGGCTCCGGCTTTGCTTGAAGCTGTAGGTAGTCCAATGGTGTAGTAGAATGTGATAAAGAATTGTACTGCGCAGACCACGAGGTAGGGGAGTTCTGAGACGATGAGTCCAGTGACGAAGGCGATCCAGCTGTATATTTTTGACTTCTTTTCTCGTGCGTCGTAGATGTCTCGTTTTTCGATGAAGAGGGGTTGGAGTTGAGCTGGGAAATGTTAGGATGGACATTTCTTCCGAGGGTGTGCTCCTCAAACGTACCTATCACTCCCGGTGCTACGAAAATGAAGTTGAAAAGCGCGAACATGCAGAGTTGTAGTTCTCCGACACTTTCGCCAAGCTGCCAGAAGGAGAATCCCGTGAATAGTCCTACGAGGATGTGCAGTTGGAACTTATTGTTCACGTATCCCGTGTTACGCCATAGCGTCTTATTAGCTCGTTTGGTGACAATCTTGATCTGATCCCGTAGTGGTATTGCAAACTCATAGTCTTTGTCAATCGTAGCAGTCGAAGTCACGGATTGAGATCTTTCGAGAGCGACTTCATCCAGATGTTGCAGCATCTGCGTATGCTCGGGTGAGTCCAGCCAAACTCTGCTCCAATCCCGCTTGGTATCTGAGACCACATCGATCATATGTTCGGCAGGGTTCTTGCCAGGCGGGCATGGAGCGCCATTGCGTGCGAAATATTCTCGAATGGTTGCTGCGTTGTCCCCGATGTCTCCAAAGTACACGGTATTTCCACCTTTGGCTAGAAGGAGCAAGTGGTCGAACTCGCTGAAGAGCTGAGCGCTTGGTTGATGGATTGTAACTAGAACAGCTTGTCCGGCAGCTGCGAGCTTCTTGAGGAAGCGCACTGTATTGAAAGCGGCCTGTCCATCGAGTCCTGAGGTTGGTTCATCCAGAAAAATTAGTATACTAGGTTTCGATACGAGCTCCACTCCGATGGTGAGCCGCTTCCTTTGTTCGATGGTCAGACCTGGACCAGCGGGAGTGCCAACTAGGCAATCTTCTATGTCATGCATCTCGAGGAGGTCAAGAATGACATCAACGTATGCCAATTTGTCTTCTTGTGGAGTGGTCCGCGGCTGACGCAAGAGGGCAGAAAATTCCAGTGCTTCTCGTACAGTTCTGTCAAAGATGGTAATCAGCATATTGGACGACTGCTGATTCGAGAATAGACTTACGTCAAGGCCTCATGGACATCTAACTGCTCACAGTAGCCTGCTGAGCGCTGAAAGCTTACTGGCAAAGGCTTGCCATCGACCAAGACCGAACCTTGAATGGTTCCGGCTGTCTTCCTTTGGGCTAAGACATCCAGCAGAGTGGTCTTGCCTGCGCCTGAGGAGCCCAAGAGAGCTCCTAGCATACCTGGCTTGACCCATCCATGCACATTGTTCAATAAAACTCGTGGGCCCTCAGATGTCTGAACTGTGTACGTGAGGTTCCTCCAAGTGAATGTGGATTCATTGCGGATGAGGTTCTTCTCGAGAGATTGATCCGATGGAGCCTCAGATGAGCTGCCAGTGATCGCTTGTTGCTTCTCAGTCGTTAGGCTCTCTTCGTCGTTGTGGTTCTTGACAGCCGTTCGAGCATTCTCTCTAGGAATCAATAGAACTCCCTTGCGATCAGACTCAGTCTGATGCGTCATGGTGAAGAGTATTGTCAGCGCGACATAGAACACCCACCAAACCCTAGGCGCATCGTCAGCATATTGTGACTCGAATCTTCAGTGTAAGATATCCTACCAGACGATGCCAATGTTTCTCCACAAATCTGAGTGGCTGTAACTCAGGCTGTCAAGGTATTGTGTTCCCGTCAAGCTTGCAGCTCCAGGCAAAGCACCGCGGACTCCGGTACAAGCTTGATTTGTAGACGAGTTGTAGCCTGGTCCGCTTGGAACAAGGTTCGGTCCCACGCAATCAATGACCTTGCCATCAAATTCGTTGGAAAGAAGGGCATTGTAGGCATAAGCTAGCGGGTCAATCCAATAAAGCCTGCGAATTGTCAGCGTATCGAAACATGAATGCTCGTGAAATGAGCTGTCACATACCAGACAAACCAATTGCCCATGTCGGTCTTTGGAATCATGTAGCCAATGTATAGCAATACCGCCATGACGACGACACCTGAGAACTTTGCTGCATCGTCGAAGGTCTTGAACCCAGCCCCGACTGCGCGGAATAGAGCTGTCATGCAGAACGTGGTGCTCAGGATGGCGAACCAGAAGATGAAGAATACACCTGCATCCATAGACAGTCCGCCAAGGAAGTAGGCCACGAGCGAGAAAGCAGAGACCTGCACAAGGATGATGGGAACATCCGTGATGATCTGCGAGAGTACCCAAGCAGCAGGATGATGGAGTGCGAAGCTCTTGTGCTTGGCGAGAACTGGCCTTCCGGTGAATGCATCTGTGACTTCCGACTGCGCAACAAGCGCATTAAACATGATGGCGGTGAAGATGAGACCTGACTTGCTGAACAACCCTGATGAGTCGTTTGGAGCGTTGTAGAAGAGAGAGCCAACCATGAATGCCTGGACAATCTAAAGGTAGGGAAACAGACTCGTCAGCGCTATCGTGTATGACTAACGGTGACAGAGTTGCGAGGATACTCACGTTGCTCACTTGCTTCACGATGAGATTCGTCTTGTCACCAGCCAATATTTGGACTTGCCGTTTGACTGCAGCACTAAGCTGAGCTGCGAAGCCGACAGTGAATTGCGATCTCTGTGACAGCCAGCCAGGACCCTTTTCATAGGCTACCGCACGCTCGAACGCTTCAGTATCCTTCTTGGCAGCATTGGATTCCGGATAGTCGTATTCGCTTCCCATCAGCCGCTTGAGGTCGGAAGCCTCGTAAATGCTTCGAATGGCCTCCGTGGTCCTAGGAAAACGTAAGTCGAACCCCTCCCGTATCTTTCGCTCCGTAGGAACCGTGACTCCTGTCAGGAAATCAGCAACATTAGCGCCTTCGGCGCACACGAAACCTAGATCTTCCATAAATCCCTTCGCAGACTTGGCTGGTCCATAGAATATCTGTTTACCTTTTTCGAGTACCAGAACTTTATCGAAGAGCTCGTAGATGCCGTTGCCTGCTTGGTAGAGGGTAACGATAGATGCGAGACCAAAAATATCCGATAAAGCTCGTACAGCCTTGATGTATTGGAGAGCAGTATTGGCATCGAGTCCTCTGGTAGAGTTGTCCCAGCAGTAGACACTACCACGAGTAGCCATGGTCTCCAGGATGCTGACTCTCTTCCTCTCGCCACCAGAAACGCCTCTGATAAAAGTGTCTCCGACCCTCGTGTTGGCCGTGTGTGAAATACCGAGAAGGCTGAGCAAGAACTCTTTGCTCGCGATCCTCGCTTCCTCTTTGGTAGCATAATCGGGGTGCCGGTGGTAGGGAATCTTCAGTCGTGTGGCAAAGTCGATCGTCTGCCCTACCGTGAGGGTCGGGAAGAAGATCTCGTCTTCGGTGTTCATGACAATTTGACCGCGGTACTTGGCAGCTTCACTGGCACTCAGCGAGCCGTACCTGACTTAATGCACTTTTCAGCATGCACTCAATTGTCAAAATATACCAATGTTGTATCACTTACCATCGCCCTCTACTGAACTGAAGCCAGTCCGCCTGTTTGCCAAAACTTTGAGTAGAGATGTGCACCCAGCGCCGGGTCTGCCGAGGACAAGCAACATCTCACCGGGCTTGACGCATCCATGACTGTTCTCGATGATTGTCTTCGTGGCTGCAGTGGCGACGGAGGTGCCTCGTTTAAGCTTCTCTGGTATAAATTGAGAGCCCACATTCTCGTTGAAGGAAGCATCGGCGCCCACGCCTTCAACGGTAAGCTGTCTCCAGGTGACGCCCAGTCGTTTGGATGCGTGTTCCCCGCCATGACTCTGTCGCATAGATTTCACTTCGGGCATGGCGCTCCAGTCCACGTTTGCAAAATCTTCCTCATGCTTCTCGACGTCTCCAAATTTGCGCTGTGTAGCTTGTTCCTCTGCTGAGGCAGAATCCATTTCATCGCCCATGATTGTTTATAATAACAGCTTCGATGCAAAGCTCGGATAGGGAAAGCGTTCGTCAGTACCTGGCGCTATATGGTAGATCTTGATAGACTGTCATTCGGTATGACGTGTGAGCATTATTGTGTAGGCGCCCTAGGCTCTGTCGCTCTCGGCCGACTTTCGACTGCTTACATGAGAAGCCATGAGCCCAAACTACCATACCCAAGCACATTCTGCACGACATCGTTGCGGGTTGATTGAAACGGCCGTCGGTGCTCGCCATATCAAAGCCAAGAGCTTCAAAGCGAAGGTATCCTGGGCCATCACAAAACCGATATCGATGATCAGGTCTAACGAGAATGTCCAGAGCTCGTAGACGCTATGACGGCAAATGAATTGCAGTATACGTTACAATTCGTAAGTCGAGCACCGCTCGGCCGTAGGAACTTGTTCATTGCAGTCGACCTGTGTTTAGTGATCAGTCCGATTGTAGACACTCACCCTTGCATTAAAAGACATCGTAAAGTAATCAGAGTCGGAAACGCTCTCCTCAGTCCCGACTTTTAGCCCACAATATTGGAGCCATTGCGAAGTCCATTCTGTTTAGACTAGGACCTTTGCGCTCCTATGGGATACGGGATCGTGAGGTTGCGAGTTCCGCCGTGCGGTAAGCTGCGGCACTGCAGATAGCCCTTGAGATTACAATGGATGGGCTCTAGTGTGCGTCAAAGACTCGTTGGCCCATGCATTATGCCGATATGTTATCGTGATCATAGAAAGCCTCTTCTGCTCATTCTGCCAAGGCAAGGGCGTAAAGCACATGCTGACCGCTCACCGCAGACTGAAGATAAGAGCTGCGAAAACTTCCTGCCGAAGGTTCGTACGATGTCTCGAACTTCATGGCTTGCGCTTGAGAACATTTTGGAGCGCCTTATCTCATCCATTGTTCCTGAAGCTCTTTTCTCATGGAGGCTCTACCCGGCAATATAGGACAAGGAGCATGCAACTGTTGGCGGCGAAGGCTATTCGGTCGGGACGGCGATCGATATGTCGGACGTCATGGGTTATACACGCTGACACCTCTGTCCTGCTTGGAGCGGAGATATTGAAGGTAGTTGTTGTGAGAGTACAGAAGATCGTGTAGCTTTCCGAGTTGTTCACTTCCAAGCTCGGGCCATCCGGAGGGGACTGTTGTGGATCAGTCAGCACTGCCAAGTGCCAAGGCCTCTTTCACACACTGATATAGGTAGCTTCTTCTATCTTCCATTTTAGTACTTAATCTTTATACAATTCTATAGGTAATTAATTAATGTCTTATTCTACTTAGCTTAGTTATAATAAGTTATAAGCCTAGCGTATACGCTTATCTATCCTATCTAATATAGAAGAATTATTATTATAGGATACTAATTAAATTTAGC
>KZ107813.1:3514-23516 GCA_000504365.2 Pseudocercospora pini-densiflorae CBS 125139 | reverse complement strand
ATTAATTTATTAATAATATAGAGTAGGGCTTAAATACTAAGCTTATAAACTATCTCTTACTATTTCTATTTTCTATAATTATAATTAGCTATATAAGCCTTAGCTAGCTACTTCTAGGTTAGTATACTAAATATATAAGCTTAGTAGCGTAAGCGAGATAGTATAATTAGCTAATCTAGAATTTAGTAAATAGTTAGTATTTTAATACTAATCTTAGTATAAATAGTATACTAGTTTAAACTATAGTTAGCTATAGTATAAACGGCTATATATTCTAAGTAGCTAGTATAACGTTACGGGATATATAGCGTAGATATAAAAGATATCTTAATTAGTTAGAAGATTACTAAGCGAGGTACTAAAGTAAACTAGTAAGTTAACTATTATATAGATAGAAAACGGTACTTAAGTAGCTAATTTATAGAAGATTCTAGTATAACTCGGCTTTTACCGAAAGCGGCTAGCGCCGCGCTAGTATGGATCCCCCTGCTCCGCTATATGGCTAAATCGAAGTGTACTGCCCTTGCGTTCTCCTTGTACAGGTCATCCCAGCAACAAGCTTTGACTTTCCTAGGTTCGTGCAGTTAAGATTTCAGGAACAGGAAGGTGTTTGCTTCGCACAGAGACTTGATGTGTCCTGTTTCTAAAATCTACGGGGGCGGGTAAGTGTACGAAATCGCTCATCTGTAAAAAATATGATGGTGCAGAGTCAGCGAAGTTCTATGACTTACCGTGATGTTATTGTCGTTGCACCACTCCAGCTGATGTTCCACGGAAGCCGGAACCTTGAGTAGTCCTGGAGAAAGTGTGCCAAATGATCCATGAAGATGATCAGGTACAACAGTGTCCTGACAACACAGATTCGGTGCAGGAAGCTTTGCGTGTAGTCGTGGTTGCGCGGAGCATGATCTGGCCGTGAGGTTAGGAAGTGTGTGGGACCTCAAGATTGCGTATGCGGATCTGCCAGCATTGTGCTTGACAGCACACCTGTGTGATGCTATCACGCCGGTGTTCACATCAGTGATTCGTACAGCATACGATGAGTCGTCCCGGTGTTGTCACTTCGAATGTCTGTCGTCTTCCAACGTGATGGAAAGACCGGCTTGACAGCCAAGGCTATCCTTGTCATTGCGCCAACATTCTCCTGGCTTGCCGAATAGTCATCAAGACTTCTCCAGGGGCCGGACATTGGCAGGACGCATCAGGTGAAAGCTAGGGCAGATGACATGTGTGCTCAGATGGATGAAGAAATAGTCAAGCTCGCGACTTGCCTATCATTCAATGCATAGTAATTCACTAACACTCAGCCTCGCCTAGTGATTCTGCCGCAAGCTACCAAAGCTTAGAGACCTTGAAAGTGGGTGATCGAACCGCGATGGTGTCCGATGACCTTCGAGCGCGGTGGATAAAATTCTCGCCTTGGCAGGCGAGCAGCGTGTCAGTCGTGATAGCCGAGTCGTCCTGTGACTTGGTCAAAGGCTGCCACAATTGCTCCACTCGTAGCCCGCTGTAAAACTGCGTGATGTCTTTACGGCACGGACGGAAGCCTCCCTCTTTGCGTTCTGTTATGCACGCAGAGTCTCGGCCGAGCCACAGCTGAATACCTAGCAATCGCAGAGCGTGGTCTTCAATTGCTTTGGCGATGTAGTGGAAAGCACGACCGTGGCCTGAGACCCCAAGATGAACGCTGTACGACCTACCACATCTTCCATTTGCACACTCGACAGTATGCCAAGGATAGCAGGTGTACCGCGATAGATATGCATGGATCATCTAGTGGTGATTCGTCAGTCAAGTTGGCCCATCACTCTCGAGAATTAATTGAAGATTGACGAACCTCATGTAGGATGGCCCTGACAGCCCATAGTTGGCTGGAGTGGCTGGATTGTAGGAGGAGATGATTGGCGTTCAACCCAATGGCCTCTGGAACGATCGAGCTCTCAGCTGGTATATGTATCCCAAGCAAATCGTTTTCCATGGGGACCCAGGTCACGGCTAGCTTCGAAGGTGGAAGCGCTCCTAAGAAGAAAACATCGCTGAAGATGTTGGCCACTGTCTGGACGTCGCTTTCGCTGAGCGTTCGCGAGGTCTTACGATCTGCACGAGAAGACCAAGTCGACCAAGAGACGAGGGCCGTGAGCTGGCTTTGCACCAGTTTGACCCTAGCGAAAGATGCCACAGCCATGCGTGCGAGATCCCAAGCATCCTCTTTGCGCCATCGAAGGCCTTTGCAAGCATTGAACACGGGCTCCGGACTGTCGTAGAGCTCAGGTTGGCAGGATGGACAACCACAGCCGCGCAACCTCGCCTTGCGTTCCTGCTGCTGGCAGAGGCTCTTGTTGATAGCTAACTTGTCCTCACGCTCTCTCTCACGTTCCACTAATCTTCGGCATAGTGATTGCTTCGCGAATTTGATCGCATAGTCGGATCGAAACATGCTGGTATGTCGATGTTGTTCGTTGTTGAGGGCAATAAACGTTTCGAGTTGTCGTTGCTTTGGAGACGGACTTTCAGAAGCCTGATAGTGCGACTAGTGATGGAGTGCAGTCGCGACAGCTTCACGCGTTTAGACAGATGCCAACTTTAGGCAAGCGCTGAAGGGTTGCACCTGAAGCCCACGCACTTGGCTGACGATGGTGAAGTGTGTGCAGTGATGCGCTTCGAGGTGATGTGATTGCCCGACTGATCGCTGTGCCTTCGAGAGTGAGGTGCAGGTCATTGCTTCAATTCGGCAAGGCCTCACTCCTGAAGCCTGTTTTCTGCGCACCTTCCTCATATAGCTCTTTCAACGTTTTCCGTCTATTTGGTCCGTTATGCTCTTCATCCTTCTCTTTGTCAATGACGCGCCATGGCTTATCCAATGCTCGCCAATTTACGCAACTGAGCCCTGGCAGCGGCACAGTCTGCTCCAGATCTCGCTGAGCGATACTTTTCGTATCAAGCTTGAATTGACCATGGTAGCAGCCCATATTGATCTGATCTCTGAAATGAATACGGGCTGGATTGACCAAAACTTGGAAGAGGCGCGATTCTAGCATCGGTGGAGGAGGGGTCTGGAATGGCATCTGGTTGGGTCGAGATGGCGGTTTTGGGAGGCTTTCTGTCGACATTGAGCGAGTTTGCGACAGACCCCAAGCTCCGCGGCGTTGTGGTGCAGCAGATGTGTCCGATTGTGGATGCTGCTGCGCTCGCACACTGGCATGCTCCTGGCGGGTGTTCTCTGGTTCTTGATCTCCCGAAACTGGAGCTCGTCCCATGCGAAAGCGTATCGGGCTACGCTTCAGGCAATCGTAGGCTGCATCTTCATCTCGGAAAATGACCAACGTCGTGTTTGGGGCAGAGAGTGTATCATATTTTAGATTCTTGTAATATTCCACCTCACCAAACTGTGAGATCAGGCGCAGAATCTCACGGGATTCTCCTAGATTCGAGGGCCGGGGCGAGATACGCAGATGAACTGCTCGAGCTGCCGTGGACCTGACAATGGAAGTCATGGCAGCACAAGGGTCGTAGAGGAGATTTCTGCTCGACGAAGCTAGAGACCTGGCTCACATGCAAATCCGCACCCTTGCGATCATCGCCTCTCCGAATGATAGGAGAAAGACTTGATGCGATTTCATGTGCTCGCGACTACGGACGAAGTGGACGAAGCTTTCTGCTCCAGCAGAAAGTTTGACGCGACACAGTTCGTGTCAGCACCACTACCATCGACTACACTGTCTATTGGCTATTGCATCCTATACGCTAATGGAAGGCTACCGAATGCCGAGACATGACAATAGTTTGTTGCTTTTCGTCCCTTGCACTTCTCTCAAATCATCTGCTTGACTCCAGGTGTTCATCCCGAAAGCCAGATCCTCTCAGCATACCGCTTAGAGAAGTATACTACGTGGTCATTCAGCGGGTTCTGACGAAATACATTGCCGACGGGGGAGTTGAACGCAGAGACCTGGTACCAAAATCGCTAGGCAGTTGGTGTCGCTGGAGAGCGTAGAGGCAGAGGGGAGGGTAGACGGAGTCTTGCATAATGTTCTCTCGCTGAGTCCGTTCTCACGGCGCATTGATTCGATTGTCAGACAATATCAAAAATAAGAGAGTGTAGCTGGTTCTACTTGTTACGATGCACGGAGGAATAGGAGGATTGAATCCGCTGGCATCACTCGATTCGAACCAGGGAAGCATGCCAGACTTACAGCTTGGCTATTGGAACACTTGTGCCTACCATACCATTCTATCTCATTCATGTTTCGTTCCAAGCTGAGCAGTTGCTTCCTTCCCCGATGCTGACTTGCGGTCGCTGTCGGTTCCCCAAACTCTCGCATCGCAGTGGCAGGTTTGTGGAAAGCATGCAGCACCGACCTGGATCGAGACACACGCGTCGCGAAATTGAAGCAGCATAAACGTTGCAATGTCTGATTCGTACCTATCTATACCACAGCTGTGGTATGCATGCTCAACCAACTCTACCAAGATTGCAGGCGGCTTACTCGTGTCAGGTCTTCCGATGTCTGGATAAATACAGCTGCTAAACTTTCACCCGGCATTCTACCACTGCACCACACCTCGTGGCCTCACTCTCCGCGCGGTACTATGAGGTCACGGCAACGGACAGTGCCATTCAGCCACCGGGGTGAGCATCTCCGAGCAAGTTCGTCCTCGCCAGCCGACGAGCGGCGTCGTGTCGCAGAGTCGTGAGGCCGCCACGGCGCAGAAGGCGTCTCTGGCCAAGTCGTGATTACGCTGTGGCGTGTGGCAAATGATTGGTTCAGTGTTGCAGGACAGAGAACCACCAAGGTGCCCCGACACGCGCTGCTATAGCTGAACTCAATCTATGAACGAACAGAAGTTGGGGCCAAGTTTTAGGAAGATCAAAACTGGGATGCCGAAAGTGCTGCGCGGAGCAGACGCAGTGCAAGGCACGATGAAGTACCTTATCGAAACGGTCACTGGGCAGGCCACTGCATCAAATCATGACGACCTTCACCACGCTTTCGGACTCACTGGAACGGTACTTCCACCAGCTGTGACTTCACGGCCATCCTCTTCAATGTGGACACCCGAGATTCATTCGGTGATGTCGTACCTAAGCTCTAAAAGTGCCGTGCTCCGTCTCAAGAGATCAACGGCTTTGTTTTCGGCGATCGATTCTTGAGTTCAGGCACACAGCGGCCCTTTTCAAGCCGCTCCAGCATCTCTCTCAACCCGTGCCATCGCCATTCGACGGCAGCAGAAAGAATGCAACTCATGCTGCAGTTTCATCTGGCGCCGCCAGCTCGTCTTCTGCAACGCATTCGGCTTGCCGCAGGAACACCACGAGGCGCAAAACTCGGGTAGAGACGGACATGCGCTCCACAGGTGTCTTCCAGAAGATCACTTAGCGCCTGCACGCAATGCAACGTGGTGAAGCTAGACCTGTCTCAGTAGAATCTGTCGCTGTGTGATTGGTGTGAGCGGCCTATCTGACCTTGCCCACGCAGGGGAGTGTCAGCCCAAGCGTACTGGGCTGAGCACAGATCTCCAGGACAGGTCTGGATCGAATCGCCTCGCGGCACTTGGCTCCGTTCTCCTCAACGGCGTGTGCAACCCATGCGAACAAGGAGAGCAAGGTTGCTTTCTTGCTTGTCATCGCAAGGAGCCACATTGATAACCGCCAGCACTTCTCCGGTTTTTGCGGCCCTACTTTTTCGCCGCGCGTGCAGCAAAACTGGTTCGTGTTGCAAGGATTGCTTCTGGATTGCCCACAGACGTCTCACGCTGCATGTCGGCAGCTTCTCGCCCGGCCTATTCCCATATCATCCTGGGGCATGGTTGACTTACTGGTACCACTGGTCTTCAAACTCGCCTTTTGCCGCCTAGATCTCGTCCACTTATTACCTCTGGCGGCCCGCCTTGTGCTTGTGGATCCTCCCATGTGAAGTGACTTGATATACATCTTGTCTCACACCCGCATTCGACTTCGATCGAGATCCTTCGCTCTCGCTACGCACAATACCATGTTCGACGCCAACTTCACATTCGACACTCCTCGGTCGCCATCACTGGATTCTACTAGCCATACTATATCTACAAGAGAGACCTCTCGATCGGTCTCTCCATGCTCGCCCACCGGTCCATACCCACCACCTCGCTTCTCAGTCACTGATCTAGCTGCAAGCTTCGCGAGTTCAAGATTAAGACACGATTCACAAATATGCTACGACTCTTGCGAAGCATACGCGAACAACGACGATGATGCCGGCTGGGAGATTCCCCAGGATGACAACGACTTTGCGCCGGTCTCACGGTCGCGGACATTACCTGCAAGACCACACTCACCCTCTCGACGCATGCAAAGACAAGCCAATACACGACTGCTATGCTCATCAACACACACGAAAGATATCGAATCATTAGTATCACGAATGGTTGCGTGTCAGGAGCAATGCGAGGTCAGCTCAGACTCCGCGTCGCCAACGATTGAGGTGGACGACGAAGGCTACGATAGCCCAGATGCCAACCAATCGCGTCGGTCTAGCATTGCCGTGCAGAAGACGCGATTGGACTACAGACGGTCGTCTGATATGAGAGCCACCGGGGCTCGCGTCAACAAGACAGTCAGATGCAAGAAGGACCAAAAACACAGACGGATTCGAAGTGCGGAAAGCGAATCATGATTGAGATGAGATACCCAACTTTCGACCCGGCAGGACGGGTCGATTGGCATGTTTTTCAGAGCAAGGCGCTGGGGAGTAGCAATTGAATATTCAGATCTCCAGTTGAGATCTTGTTGCGGTTTATGCCACAAGATGTGGAATGCTTTATGCTCCACAATTATAACAGGTATGTAGACGGCATAGTCCGCCGACGAGAAGTGCATGGAACAGATTCCAGATCATCAAATAATGCAAGCTGGGCTCCAAGCTCATGTACAGTACTTCTCATTTGATCTACAGCTTGCTCTCCTTTGCTTCTGGCAGGTCTACCACAACCTTGCCCCATGTGTCTCTGCCGCCCAATGCCTCCAGCGCTGCCGGCACGGATTCTAGGCCCTTGTACTCCTTATCTGTGTAGTTCGTGGCACGAATAGCCTTGCTCTCCATCAGCTTGTGCAATTCCTCCCAAACGTGTGGAATCGTCTCAGGCTCATTCTTTGCATATGCTCCCCAATGCAGCCCCATGACGGCAATGTTCTTCAGAAGGATCCTGTTCGTCGCCATCTTCTCAATATTGCCTCCAGCGAAACCAATTACCAGCAATCTGCCATTCCAAGCAATGCACTTCTGACTCTTGTCAATCAAGCCCACGGGATCATAAACAATATCGACACCCCTCTTCTTCGGCGTAAGCTCCAAAACCTTCGTCGGCCAGTTGTCGTCCCGATAGTCGACACCATAATCCGCACCAAAACTCTTCGCAACATCCAACTTATGCTTCGTTCCCGCCGTCGCAATAACAGTCGCACCGAAAGCTTTGGCAATCTGCACAGCAGCTAATCCAACACCACCAGCCGCAGCATGAACAAGAACCCAATCCCCCTTCTTAATCCCAGCCCTCGTCACCAGTCCTCCATAACTCGTCGGCATCGTAACAAACAATCCCGCAGCATCAAAGAAACTCCACCCCTTCGGTATCGGCTGAAGCTGAGACTCTAGGGCGCAGACTTTATACGCATAACCTCCCTGTCCCGAACCGAATACTCTATCACCGACATTGAATTTTGGTGGACGTTTTGCTGGTGAGGAGGGAGTTGCGAGGATTACGCCTGAGAACTCTGCTCCTGAAACCCATGGTAAGGGAGGTTGATGTTGGTATTTTCCTCGGATTTGGAGGAGATCGAAGAAGTTTGTTGCGCAGGATTTTACGGCTATCACGTATTGATCTGGTGTTGGGACTGGGTCGGGGATTTCTGTGACGGTTAGGTCGCGGGGACCTTTTACGTATTCTTTTACTTGGATTGCTTTCATTGTGAGGGGATGTGTGAGTGAGGTAGGAGAGATATAGTAGGACAGAGCGTAAAGAAGGATATCTCGATCACATTGAGAGGAAAGAGATGTTGTTACAGTAGTTTACCTTGGTTGCCGTCTACACCTACAGTATCCTGCCGAGGTTGACATTGCAGCGGCGACGGATTAACCGATGTGGTTGAGTGAATGCAAAAGTCGTGTGCATGTGACTCTCCTGCCGCAAGTCGTGGTTCGTGGTCTCAGATTCCAGCCTCAAATTTGTCGTCATTCACATGTGGCTCGTGGCTGTTGGCGATCGAGGTGCTTCCTTGTGATTCTGAACTTCCGTCTCGGCTGCATTGCTCTTCCTGCCCGTGACAATCAATACTGCAGCTGCTTGCTTGCTGACCACAAATCTGCGCGCTGGAAAACACGACACGTATTATTTCTGAAATACAGCCGCATCCCATATCACAACCGACCCTCAGTACGCAGCATATCTAAGAGCTGAGCCCCGCCGAGACCGGCTTCGTGCAACTGATCGAACGAACATCACTCTCGTCTTGGGCCAAGATGGCCGACAGTAACACTGAGGGCGACCAGCAGGTGACCTTTAACATCAAGTCATCCTCAGACGCCAAATACGCCCTCACACTCCCAGCCTCGACGACAGTCGCCGATCTCAAGCAGAAGCTATCTGGCTCAGAATATGCCAATGTACCACCAGAGTCGCAACGCCTCATCTACAGTGGCCGGGTGCTGAAGGATGGCGACACACTAGGCAGCTACAAGATCAAGGATGGGAACACTGTTCATCTCGTAAAGAGTGCGCCGAGCAATCAGCGGCAGGCACCTGCAAACCAAGGCGGATCCGCAGTTCCGCCGGGAGCTGGACAACCCGCCTCAAATGTACCTTCAAACATCGCCGCTGGCACTGGCGCTGGCAATCCTCTAGCACAGCTTACCGGCGCTCGCTATGCCGGCTTTCACGGACTGCCCGGTGCGGACATGTTTGGCGCTGATGGAGGAATGGGTGCGCCGCCAAACCCGGATCAGATGCTTAGGTTGCTTGAGGATCCAAACTTTGCGCAACAGATGAACGAAGCCATGAACAACCCGGCTGTACTAGACATGCTCCGCAATAACCCAATGATCCGGAACAACCCCATGGCTCGTGCAGCGATAGAGAACCCAGAAATGCGGCGAATGATGTTCAACCCAGACATGATAAGAATGCAGATGAACATGCAGAGAGCGATGGGTGGAAACGGTGCAGGTGGCGAGGGAGCATTCCCGATGCCTGGTCAGACAGACACAACTCCTGCCGGAGAGGGCGCCAATGCAGAAAGCAACACCGCCACGAGCGGCACTCAAGGTCAGACTGGTTCTCAGGCTCCGCCTGCGAATCCCTTCGCGGCACTATTTTCTGGTGCTGGCGCAGGTGCTCCGGCTGGCAACGCCGGCGGGGCTGGTGAGAACGCAAACACTTCAGCCCAGCAAAACCCATTCGGCAGCCTCTTTGGTGGTGCACAGAATCAAGGCGGTGATCAGCAGAACCCGTTCGCTCAATCAATGCAACAGCTTGCGCAAAACCCAGAGCTTATGCAGCAGATGATGCAAGCATTTGGCGGCGGAGGTCAAGGTGGACAGGGAGGACAGGGCGGCTTTAACCCATTTGGTGCCCTAGGTGGTATGGGAGGTTTTGGAGGGTCTCCAGAACCACAAGGGCCACCCGACAATCGCCCGCCAGAGGAGCGCTATGCCGAGCAACTTCGGCAGTTGAACGACATGGGCTTCTACGAGTTTGAGCGCAACGTCACGGCTTTGCGGAGAAGCGGTGGAAGCGTGCAAGGCGCTGTGGAATACCTTTTGACAAACCCATAGGAGGAAGATTTGGTTGAGACACTCTCAAACACAAGCCTGGATTAGGTTGTCGATTCTCGACTTTGCTTCGGCGGAGAAGCATTCGTTATCATGGCACTGGCTCGGAGCCAAGGGCATCACTATTCTACGCATTTGGTCTTCGCTTTGTACAGCGTAATACAGCATCCAGCGTCGGCGTACGAGGAATTATTGAGCAAGGAATGCTACGATCATCATGGTCTATGAAGTGACGCGAATCTGAAGCAAGAAGTCAGAGACTGCGTCCAACAGCACATCCAGACCCGAGGCTCATCCGATAGCCATTGTCAATCCAAGACATCACGATTCGGCGAGGCTTTGTCCTTGTTTCTATTCTCCTTCTTGGTTTCACGCCTATTTCTTTGTCTAGTATTCCATCATCATGGACGCCACGAGATTGGAACTTCAAAGACAATGCGTCTTTGTAGCCGAGTCAGCCTCATCACATGGACTTCTCGCGCAGACCGCAGAGTGTGACATTCACATGCTCGATTTTCCTCACTTTAATGATCTACTAACGGCCGGCAGCCACTTTTCTCTCAGTTTAGGTCTGTGACCGGCGATAGAACTAATATCAAGGTACTGCAGGTCAGACCAAACAACATTGACAAGACATAAAATATACTTAAGACACGATTTGAGACATTTTCGTCAATCATTATGGGACACAGCGATTACTCAGTTGCCTCTGCACATGCTTTGCGAGGGTCACTACTGCTTGGGAAAAGCGAAGCGCATGAGCTGCATCGGCGGCAACAGAAGCAGTCCATGGACCAGGCGAAGGCTGAAAGCCAAGCAAGACTCCAGTCTAGAGAGCGCAAAAGTGTGCGTTTCACACCCAGCACAAACTTCAACGACGAGAGCGAACCCGACGTCTCGACCGACACTGACATTTTCACACAGTCTCCACACGCCTCCCGAGGCAGCGTATCGTCCATCGACTTTGCGGACTTTGCGGAGTCCTTGCCAAAGGTCAGAGTGGCAAGGGAGGCCAGCGTGCAACTGCTTAAGCCTGTGGTATACTCACCTCCACAAGACAGCGCAAATCTCCTACTTCCATCAACAACATACAGCGCGTCTCCTGTCAGCGTGAAACAGAGAGTGGAAGAGTATGAAGCACTTCCGGACCACATTACCAGCACTCAGGTCGATCTTCGTATTGACACGGACGACCTTGGCCATAAGAGAAGTCCAAGCGGCTCCAGCACATCATCTGGATCTGGACGATCACGACAAAAGGACGACATCTATTTCACGCCTGTCGACGTTACGAGGTCACAGATCTTCCTGTCTAGCCCAGTCGGCAGTCCTTCCGCCAGTCCTGATAGCCCTACACTTCCGCGCGAGACCGATGACGATGACCAGTGTCCGACACCGAGGGCTCCGAGAGCACTTTCGAGGCGCACAAGCCAGATCTACATTGGCGATTTAAGAAAGCTCAAAGTCAAAGACAACGCATTGAAGATCACGCCTATGCAGCTTGACCAATTAGTGATTGCTCTTGCGAAATCTCGAATGCTCGTGAAGCATGTATCCGGAGACTGGTGGGATCTTGATGATGTTCCCGATGATGAGAGCGTCGTCTCATCATTTAGCCAGGTCTCACTTCCGACGCTGACATCTGCTTCAACTCTGTACTCTCGGCAGAATGAGAACTTTCTGAACGACCATCGCAACACCAATGGCTCGCAATCGCAAGGCGGTGCATCGAAATTAGCACAAAAAGGGCCTTTCGGTGGTGTTGCTCTTTGCGATACCAAGGTCCACGGTACACCTGTACGCTTCGTTTCAAAAGGTTACAGACACGGTTCGAGCATACTCGACGTTGGAACATGCACTTACCTCAGTGTTCCTTATGGTACGGACGTCGAATGTGCTTTGAGCATCGAAGCTGCAACAAGCGGCAGCTCCGTTACCAGAATTGTACTTCAATGCAAAACACAAGTCGTAGATCGCAAAACTGGCAAGCAAGTCTACGCGCTCATGGCCGAGGAAGATGTTACGGACGAGTTCGTTAAAGCAGCTCTTGCTGAACTCGCAGAAGCCACAGGCAAGGCATATGCCGATGTCAAAGTCGCAGGTCCCTCGCAAGATTCGCCAACAGAATCTCCCGACATTGACTGGGTGGAGTTTGCAGATGAGCTTCAAGCTGCTGCCGACACGAGCGATCTTGTGGACGAAACCTCTGCGATTTTCAAGAAGCTCGACTCGGAGACTGCAAGCATGCAGACTTTGACTTTGATGTCTTCGCTTGACCGCATCAAGGAGAACTACGAAGACTTCCTCATTCTTCGACCTATCGCTTTCCACGACAACGGCTTGCCATCGAGTATGCGACTTCCCTGGGTATCTCAGAGACTCTATACAGACTGGTACCAATCTAAGAAGATTGGCGAGGCTGAGGTAACACCCGGCGATACTCAAGAAGCGCAGGACTTTCAGGCGTGCATTGTTGCCAATGTGGCCAAGCAAGGCACAAAGGCGAAAGCCTTCAATTGCGAGGCATATTGGGGAGAGAAGAGTAGACAGTATCTTCATTGCGTGCCGCTCATGGAGAACTCAGAGGGTCACTGCGATGCTTGGGCTTGTTTCGTGCGAGGTGAGTTCATCATCGACCCATAGTGAGAGATGGAGGATAGCTGTTCACAATATAACGTTATCGCATTGCATCCGACTCCACAACCCCTGGACACTCTCATAAGGTCTCTACTACATTCTACTCCGGCTCCATGCGAAAGAATCTATTCCCGTGATACGCCATGCTGATACAAATCCCAAATCATAAAGCTCAAATCATCTCTCACTTCTCTCCCTCCTCCATACTCTGTATCATGACCTTGATACCACCCTGCTTAGGATCCGCCGCAACCTTGAACGCATCAATTGCATTCTCCAATGTAAACCGATGCGTTACCAGCTTCGTCAAATCAATAACACCACCCCTCAACAACCTAATCGCTCTCGGCCAAGTATTCGCATAACGATACTGAAACTGAAGATCCACCTCCCGTGTACTCAACCTCATAAAAGGAATCTTAATCTCCGGCCTTCCCACCCCAATAACAAAAACCTTCCCTCCAAACTTCGCAGCATGAATAGCTCCAGAAATCGAGGACTCAACACCAGTACATTCCATAACAACAGCAGGCTCCACACCATCCGCCAACTTCACAACTTTTTCCGCAAACATTTCTGGTGTATCGTTGAAGTCGACTTTATGTGTCCTCACACTCGGACAAAACTCTTTCGCGAATTTTAGCCGACCTTCATCAATATCCGTAATCACAATCGGTTCCGCACCCGCAGCTTTCACACAAGCCAACGTAACCAACCCAATCGGACCCGCACCACAAACCAACACAGAATCCCCCAACGTAATATTCGCCCTCTGCATCCCCGCCAAAGCAACACTTAGTGGCTCCAAAAGCGCACCATCTTCATAACTCATATCCCCAATCTTATGGCACCAAACAGCCGGATGGTTCACGTAGCGACGCAAAAGACCTGGGATGGGAGGTGTAGATCGGAATTGTACGGATTCGCAACCATTATATTTTCCTGTGAGACAGGGTTCGCATTCTCCGCAAATGATGTTGGGTTCTACTGCGACGCGGTCGCCGAGGGAGTGGGAGGTGACGGAAGGGTGTTTTGCTACGATTATACCGGCGGATTCGTGGCCTAGGATGTGGTCGTCGTTGACGATCATGGGGCCTATGCAGCCTGCGTGCCAGAAGTGGACATCGGATCTGTGAGGGGAACGAGTTGCGTTAGTGGGATCGTGAGTGAATGGAGTGGTAGTTGGAGAAATGGGTTTGCTTACCCGCAAATTCCGGTACTCTTGATAGCGACTGTGACTTCACCAGGTTTCAGACTTTCGCCTTTTTCGACTTCTTCTTGACTTGGGAGCGCATTCGCGATCCAGAGATCATGATTAGGATTTGTGTAGACTCCAATGTTCGCTTTGCTGGGAGCAACGGTTTGCGGGGTAGTTGTGCTAGACATGTTGAGAACAGAAGCTTCGTCGACTTGCTTCATGATGAAGCAGAGAAGAAAAGAAGAAGAAGAGAAGAAGAAGGATTGAGACAAAGGAGTCTAGTCAGTAGTCAGAAGTTCGGCAGGTGACCACAGCTCCGACGGGCAACGAGAATTGTTCACGATAGAAAGGGAGGTACCAACGTTTGATCCTTGACAGCGTGTTTGAAGTCCAAATACTTGTTTTTACTATTGTCCGTAAGAATATCCGGTGCTATGCGAGTTATGCGCAAGGAACAGATCTTTCATATCCACATGATTCCCATGGCGTCTCTTTGTCGTAGAATTTCTCCAGCAATTGACGTCGAGCATTGGGAGCTGTGGTGGGGCACCGCGAATGTGGGCGCGCTCCACCCCGGTTGAGTTCGACACGAGCCAGAAATCCCCCGCCAGAGCACGCGGCCGGCTCGAGCAATCAGGCGAGAGTTGTGCATTGCATGTGCCTAAAGGCTGGACGCTTAGGGAGTTTTGGATTCAGTGTGGTCAGCATCACTTAAATTAGGCTGCGCTCCGGAGGGTTGAGTTGAACGCTGTTGTATGGTTGTATGATCTCCCGTTCAGGGTTGCATTCACGTTCTCGGCGGATCATCAGGACGGGTATGTAACTTAGGCTAAGTGCCGAGGTGGTGGCTCTGTATAGGTGTCCATATGCCTCTTTGAATCTGAGCCTCTTACCAGTCATCGACCGGAAATCGGGCTCCGCCTCGCTGCCGCACGCCGTCCATAATGCTCATCACCCGCAAGGTCTCGGCCCAGGGCATGGTCGCGTTTTGTTTCCTGCCGGATGTGATATCGTGGGCAACTGCATCCGCTTCCCAGAAGAGGCCAAAGCCTGGCTTCTCGAAGTGAAATTCTTCTTTTGGGCCGCCATCATTGGGAGTGAAGTCGAAGCTTTCAGGAGCACTAGGAGCAGGCCCGTGGACGACGATGGAACCTCTGCTGCCCTCGATTCGTGCAAATGCGGTCGGCCCAACCACATCCGTTGTCGACGTGCAGACTGCTTGTTTGCCAGTGGAAGAGTATCGTAGGAGAACCGAGCTGGAAGTGTCGACTCCGTGGTTCAGCGTTTGCAAGCTGCTGACCTCTGGATCTTCTGCCTCTTCGCCGACTTTGTCAGTTGACGTGATGATCCCCCAGGTCAAGCTATAAATGCCAATATCCAAAAGGCTTCCAGCTCCAAGTGCAGGATCCTTGTATCGACTGCTCGCAGGCAGACTCGGAATGTCGATTGACAGACCAAAGTCACAAAAGGTACGGTACACATTTCCTAGCTTCTTCTCGTCGAAGATGAGGTTTTGAATTTTTGTCACGAGAGGGTAGAATCGAGTCCACATGGCTTCCATGACGAACACGTCTCTCTGCTTCGCAGCATCGAAGACTTCCTGAGCTTCCTTCGCATTCATCGCGAACGGCTTTTCACATAGGACGTGCTTGCCAGCCTTGATGGCGTCGAGGCAGTTCTGCTTATGGAAGCTATGTGGTGTCCCGATGTAGATGCAGTCGACCTCTGGATGCTCGTAGACTTCATGATATGAGCCGTATGCAGTAGGTTGCCTGACTGGCGATGCTGGCACTACGTGCTTCTCGATGAACTGTTTGCTCTTCTCCAAGCTGGAAGCTCCGATTGCCACGACCTCATGATTTGCGCTCTTCTCTGGCCAGTCGGGCTTGAGTATGTCCGACACGAACCAGCTCGATATCATCCCACTGCCTGTGGCATGTCAGTACGTCGCTTGACACCATGCTTGTCGTCTACTGACCTATTACACCCCATCGAATGCTCGCCGGCTGAGTTTTGCTGTGCTCCATGATCTTGTTCTCGCGGTTCGAATATCGAAGCGCTTGGAGAGTAATACCTACCTGTCGATGTTTGAGCTGCTCCCTTCAGCATCTTGAGCTTGTACATATAGCCGCGAGCGACAGGGATCGGGATTTGACTTCCAGCATGACGAAATGTCTACGGTGTAGGAACAGAGAGGCACGATTGCATATCGTCATGAACGATTTATAATGCTGCAGTGAGTATGCGCTCTTGCATAGAAGACGCTCATGCGAGGTGTGGTCAAGTGATGAGGCGTGTAGAAGTTGTTGTGGTTGGAAGAGAAAGGGGAAGAGCTCTCCAGACTTCCAAGGGGTTGCTCGGGAGCTCGGCATCACAGTGCTAGGATCAAGGCAGGGCCTATTCGTCAGTTCGCCAATTCGAAATCTGCATACAACCCTCAGTCATTCATCAACATTCTCAATTTTGTTCTCCTGATCAGTGACGAAGAACATGCAAAGAAGCAGTACTCTAGCGACTTTCGTGCTTTCATAAACCTGCAGGTGTAAGATCAGGACTATTGATAGACGTCAGGATGCGAGGTTTGTGCAATTGCCCAAGGATAATTTACTCACATGTCTTCACCAGCAATCCTTCTGACAAGCCTGGCACATCCTTTGGTATCAGACAGGAACGGACTATGGCCAGTATCCAACGTATATGTCTCCCAGTTATATCGATGCTCCTTCTTCACACCGTACTCTAGCATCATCTTCTGGACACCAATCGGCACTGGTATGTCATTGACAGTGAATACATAGGTGCATGGACATATAGCACCCGGCGTATGTCCGGTATCCTCGTTGAAACAAGAGTGAGAGTGCGGGACTACATGCCTGGCTGCCTCTTTTGCAAGCTCCGGGTCGCAATCATGGTAGAAAGTTGGTACAGGATCCGGCACAAAGACAATGTGGTCCTTCGACACAGATCAGCAATGACCAAAAAGCCTCATAAGCAAGCTGCCGCACTCACTCTTTGCTGTGCCCATGTTGCTCCGGTCTTGCCTCCAGTGGGCTTGAAAAGCGACGAGCCTTGAGGAATAACCAGCGCTGCAAGGTATACCAATCTTTTGAGCTTCTTCCTAGCCCTTTCACTCAGTTCGGCGGCCGCTTCTCCACCAGGAATACCGCCATATGAGTGCAAAACTGCTATCATGCTTTCAGACTTTGCTGCCACTTCTTCCATCAATGCTTTAATGGCATCCGTATCTGCTCGCAGACCACCTGTCACAGGCAGCTTCTCTGGATCTAGTCCAGCTGCAGGTAAGTCCAGGGTAGAGACCGCATAGCCATTCTGCTCCAGTTCTGCCTTCAATGGCTGCAGATGCCATGCGCGGTGGTACACGCCGTGTACAAGGATGATATGCGGCTTCGACATTGACAGTTGACACTTTGGTGATACGACACATGCAACTCAACCCATATTTGTACTCGTTCACTGCTCGAGGACCATCTCCAATATGCACCAGCCTACGATCCTACTGGGAAGCCGCTCGGGCGAGTCTACCGAACGCGTGTGGTAGCTCCAACGCTTTGTCATCTGGCGAGCTTGCGAGGGAGCGAGGATTGTGTTGCGAGAGGCTGATGAGCTTCACGAAAAGCTGTAACGGTGTGCCAGTCTTTGTCGCCTTGCATGATGAATTCGAAGAAAGGAGCAGGATGTCACCAGATGACCATGGAAAGATCTCTATCCGCGAACATTGTTCGAGGCGTTCCTGAACAAGGGCCGAAGAGGATCTGATTCGCCACTGGTCGAGGAACGGTTGAGCGCGCCAACCCGCGAAGAAATATTGACTTCGTATTCTGCATATTGTGTGGCCAGCTTGTCCCAGACAGGGGAGTTTCACAGTCATCCTTGTCAACGCTTACCTTCATTTGCTCTAGACACCACCAAGGAATGCACGCCACGCAATATCAGCCAATAAGGTTGAAGTCTAATGTGCCTTTGCCAGCATCCATTTCACATCTCCACCTCCCCTTCCTCGTTCTTCAGGCCATCGTCGACGACAGTATCACTACCTTTGCATTTGTGCGTTTCTTGGGTACACTCGTTGGAGAAGGGAGAAAACACATCCGGTCGCTTTGTTCTACACATACCTATTTTTACCACCTTCGCTTTTGATTTGGTGGCGACCAGGAGAGACTGTGGAAGGAAACACCCCAGCCTTAACCTCTTGCCACGGCATCTTCGACCCGGCTACTCGCTGTCCATCGATATACAGGACCTGCTGGTAGCATTCCATTCGCTCGCTGTGCTTGGGACGTTTCCGGACCACGCATATATTCCCCGTCATAGCTATCGCATTTGCGACAACGCAGGCAGCGTGAACACGCGACCATGAAGTCCACCTTCGGCTCCGCTGCCGCCATCCTGGCCTTTCTTTCGGCTGCAAGCGCTCAAAGCAGCGCGCCGACCTGCAGTCCTAGCAAGCAATGCCCATCTGATGCGCCTTGCTGCTCCCAGTATGGCCAATGTGGTGTAGGAGCATACTGTCTAGGAGGATGCGACCCGAAATCGTCCTTCAACCTTCAGTCATGCATGCCTTCAAACACTTGCAAGAGCCAGGACTACAAGCTTACATCTCTCGACGATGTAGCGAAAAACACCATATACCTTGGAGATGGGAGCAAGGCAAATTGGGTCAGCTCTGGAACACCTGTAGCATACAACGGTGACTCTCTGTTGCTCACCATGGCACCAAGCACTGTCGGCACTCTGCTTTCGAGTACGCACTATGTCTGGTATGGAAAGGTCTGCGCGACCATGACTACCAGTCAGGGCAAGGGTGTTGTGACTGCTTTCATCCTGATGAGCGACATGAAGGACGAAATCGATTTCGAATTTGTTGGTGATGATGTTCAGCATGCTCAGAGCAACTACTACTACCAGGGAATCACTGACTGTAAGTACTTGATGCAATTTCACAGGTTACGTATGCTAATGGGCACAGATCACAACATGGATTCGCTGGACGCGTCAGACACCCGCCAGAACGTCCACGAGTACTGCATCGATTGGAAGCCGGATACCACAACCTGGTCGATTGACGGCAATTCCATGCGCACTTTGAACAAGGACGACACATGGAACAGCTCTACCAACAGCTACCACTACCCACAGACACCGGCTCGTGTTCAGCTCTCTCTTTGGCCAGCTGGGTTGTCAAGCAACGGCGAGGGTACGATTGAGTGGGCTGGTGGCCTCGTCGACTGGGACAGCCCGTACATGCAGAATGGATACTACTACGCTATGGTCAACGATGTCAACGTTGAGTGCTACGACCCACCAAGTGGATTCTCGAACAACTTCGGTGACAAGTCCTACTACTACACGAGCATCGAGGGCACCAACAACACAGTCGCCATTGGCAACAACAACACAATCCTAAGCTCATTCATGGCCAGTGGCAACAACCCAACCTACGGCGCCCAGCCAAGTGGTAGCAGCAGCGCGACCTCATCGGCACCCACAATGAGCAACACACCTGAGAGTGTGCCCGGTATGAGTGGTGGCGGCAACGTCGCCTCCTCTGGCCAAGCGCCTACTGAATCCGACAGCGGCTCTGGCTCCGGCACTGACTCTGGCTCGGGCAGCTCCAGCAGTGGACAATCCAGCAGTGGCGGCTTCTCTCAAGGCGGCTCGTCCTCTGATACATCACAAGCACCTAAGATCTTTGCAGGCAGCGCCGTTGCTTTGATCGGTTTCTTTGTTGCAGCACTTATGTTGTAAGCCATATTTATGAATTTGTTTCGGAGCAAAAGCGTAGCGAGGTCAAAAGGTAATGCCTTACATGGCTTCCACTCCCTCAGAGACAGAGCGGACACTGCGGGCTTGGGGGAAAATGTGTACAGCACCGGCCCTTGGATGTTTATGAAAGCGAATCTGGATAATTTCTTATACTCTGTTCATGATTGAGTATTGCGTACGAGAAAGCATGTTTGCTAGTTAGTAGCGCGCAAGTTAATGTCGAATGAATGCATTCAAATGAAGAAACCTGACCTACTTCATGTTTCTCTCAGGCGAGCAGTGAGTAGCGCACGTGACTCTGATCGGCGCACCTTCCCATCAGAAATTCCGCGACTGCCAAGCACACTCTGTAATTCGACATCCTCAATCTTGAATCGCAGCGACAGTAGCACACCGCAGACAACCACCGACTCCTCAACACTTTACACAACACCGCAGCCATGGAGAACGAACGCGGAGAGCTCGTCGACCTGTATGCGCACACCGAATGTCCTCGAACCACACCGAGCAAAACACTAACATGAAATTCCAGCTACGTCCCACGCAAATGCTCTGCCACCAACCGCATCATCAAGGCCAA
>AWYD02004515.1:0-96467 GCA_000504365.2 Pseudocercospora pini-densiflorae CBS 125139 | reverse complement strand
CTTCTAATTCGCTAGATCTTAATCCTATCGAGTATATTTAGGTATAGATTAAGAATAAATTTCGGCGTATATATTAGATCGAAACGGTTATATAGCTAGATTAGGAGATAGAGCGGTTATAGTAGGAGCTACTAGATTACGTACTTGAAAATATAATAGATTCGATACGTAAGCGTTGCGAAGCCGTTATTCAAAATGAGGGGTATCCAACCAAATATTAGCTAGAATTAGTTTAGCCGTTGGCGGGGCGTTGACGCCCCGCACTAGCGCAATGCACGGACCTGGCCACTTCAAAAAACAGCACCTTGGAAAGCCTGACCTGCTGGACCACGCGCGAAAGCCTCTGAACGCACAACGGAATTCGCACCATCGGCACCTACTACCAGAGATCCAGAAACAGGTGCCGTCCACAAATTGAACAGAGACAGAACTTTCGTTTGGGCGATCGAGACTTTGGACTGCTTTGCCGTACTGCACATCAATCCCTTCAGCACACAAGGCTCGCATTTTTCGCCTCGACACCCGCAGCATTTTGACTAGAGGAATGCTCTACACGGATTGTCAACCTGTATGCCGCAACATGTGTACTGAAAGAAGCCCACCTTCACGAGCTCTCCAGTCTCGGCATTGTAGACTGGCATCGCATTGCCACTCTCTGTTAAAATGTAGTGAGGATCAACCGAAGCAGTCTGGAGGCGGTCATGCAAGTCTTCGGGAAGCAATCTTGAGAGCATCGGCAAGGCCCATTGAATCGACATGCCCCATTCTCGTGGTCTGTAGTGAGAAGCAGACTCCTCTGCTTCATAGATGGAAAAGGAGATGCCATTCTGTAAGGTCAGCTTTAGAAAATTCGTTTTCTCGGATGACTTCTGCATACCTTCTTCAGTCCTTGAGCAAGCAGAAGACCGCTGATGCCTATTCATATGTAAGATCCAGATTGCTGTCACTGGTCTTTACTGTCCACCTTACCTGCGCCGATGATCAGGACATGGAGGCCGGTAGTAGTGTTGCTTGATTCTGTCGTGTCCAAGAGAAGTTTGGAGCCTGGTTCCTGAAGAAATTGTGATGAACCGCCACAAAGAAAAGACTCGTTGCCTCTCGTGGTCACCTATCTGAGCTTCGCGATGAGCTCTGTACCGCGTCTAATGCATGGCTTGCAGAATCAGGACGGGTCTAGAGGGCGACTGTGGCGTCTTCCACCCCATAGCTGATGCGTCCTTGGCTCAGATCTCATTACAACATTCATTGTAAGATTGCAAGGCGATGGTCGTTTGCCCACGAAGAATTGGAAGTTGTCGATGTCATCGCAGTTTGAAGTCGAGATTTGATATGTGCTAAAAATAGCTGTGCGTACTTGCGTCATTTGCAAGACATTCCTACTTCATGTATGCTTCGTAACACGGCATGGACACCGATGGAGTAGCTACGAGTCGAGGAGCTTTGCCGCAAGTTTGCATTGACTTCCGTGAGAGAATATTGGTTGGCAGCCAAAATGCCTCAAGAAGCACCCATCTTCGGAACACTTTGCCGCGGAAGGATCACCTAGGCCCAGATGCCACTCGCGCAGTGTGTCACCTGTCAGGTAGGCGACGATCCTGAGGTGGATGTATTAATGCTTCACACGTCTGGTTCAATTTTGCAATCCAATGCTCAGCAGCTCGGCTATCAAACACGATGCTCTCTTTCACAGATGCACTACAGGTGAGCACTTCTGTACTCGCATGGAGAATACTTGCCGACTAACGGGCTTCTTAGTCTATATTCGTGTTCCTCAGCGGCCTTTCAGACTACCTTCTGACGTTCGACATCTGGATACTGTCGACCTCGCTACCTTTGACATCCAAAAACGCATGGCTATCAACAGGCACATCATGCTTGGCATACGCGATCCTTGAGCCGCTCAGTTACCAATTCATGACCTCAGTATCAGATTTTCCGGTCTGGTGGTTCCTCATGGCATCCTACCTCCATATGATAATTGGGGTTTCCGGAACGACGCATGTCATCATTGAAGAGTTCAAGGACCGTGATATAACTCTCAAAGACCGTGGCGAGAAAGAGGGCGATGTGGAGCATCTTGGTGAGAAGCGAGTGTCGACTCCGGAATTGGAGTCTGCATCTCCTCCTCCGCTTACCGCTGACGAGAAGAAAAACCACAAAGCAAGCCGTGTATTTCAATTCATTCCACTTCTGCCCATCACGATGGCAGCGGCCATGAATGCTGGCTTGCTCTTCTACACCCGCTACCTCTCCTCTGTGGACTCTGAGACCTGGAAAGCCAAGTTCAAATTCGGATGGATCGTGATTGCTGGACTCTGCCTGTTCTTCTTCGGAATGTCCAAGAACATCGCGAGGACCTTGAGCACCCTGATTTGCCCTGCAAGGAGCCAGGAACGGCGAGAAAAGACGCCGAGAACGCTTACAATTCTGCGGCAAATCTCAAACTTGGCTTTGATTTTCGTGGTGAAGGCGGCCATGAGATGGGTGCTAGGACAGGATGTTTTCGCAATGGTCGAGCGCAGTGGCGAAGGTTGGAAGCTGAAAAGCTCTTTGGTCATCGAGGACGTGGTGGAACAGGCTCGTGATGGCCAGCCTCAAGCGCATATCTTTGACCGCTTGATGTTTAGTATGCCACCTTGGCTCAGCCCGATCTGCTCGGTCATTAGCGTTTGCTCTAGCGCGTATCTGATATGGAGGGCTCGGCGTGACAAGCAAAAGGCGCGTGAGGGCGGAGGAGATTAGGCGTACTGATAAACAACTCGCAAGCAGTGCCCATTCCCGCATGTTCCTTCACTGTCACGTCCTTTGTGTCAGCAACCGCGGGCAACATCCAGCCCAAGGTGGCTGCGAAAACTCCGATTGTCAATTTAGCTGATACTGCTCCATCACAAGCACACTTCTTGTGACTCCTCAGCACCATGTCCAGCCCCTACGCGCAATGTTTCGCTCTATCAAACTCCTTGCTCGTTCAAGACCCGTACGATCGTTTCACCTCTCTTCTTCGTAGCGTTCCAGGACCCGACCGTATATGAAGCATTGCAACGGTGCCTGTGTCGCTGCTACATGCGATGTGCGCTCTAGCAATTCATTGGGAAAGGAATGGTACTTCGTCAGAGTCAACAGGCGTGGTGATGATGTCGAAAGGTCGCGTCGCGCGGACTCCTTGCTCTTGGCAATTGACTTGGCATTCCTTCTTGCCCTGCGTCAGAAACCAACAACACGAACGTTTGCTGCTCTGTATTCGATGCCCCGAGCGGCGACTGAGCGTGATGGCTCGGCTGTGTAGCACGCGGCAGACGCAATAACTGTGGCGGTCGCGCGGTCGCAATACAGCGACGCGAACGTCGCAAGGAATTCTCAACAAGACGTCAATAGTGCGAGAGTGAGTAGTATATAGGCTAAGCGCGTTCCATTGACGATGCAGCATCAAATTCTTCAGCAGATCCTAGCAACAATAAACCCTTAGCAGGCCAGGAAAACAAGAGGCAACAGTCCACCATGACAGTCAGACTCATTCCAATGCCAGCCTCTGAGTGGCACCTCTACATGAAAGTTTGCGCAGCAGCTTTCAACCCAGGAATCATGTCAGTCATGTTCCCCAACGGTCTCTCCGACAAGGCCATCGAGCAAAATGTGGCATCCATGAGACGATCGAATGAGCGCCATCCTGGACGAATCCATCTCTTCAAGGCTGTTGACGATTCTCTGCCTGCGGACGATCCCTTCGAGCGCATTGTCGGTGTCAGTCAATGGAAGCTGTATCCAAGACCCAGAAGTGAACAATATATGAAGAAGGAGGAAGATGAAGAAGAGCAGGATGCAAATCAGTATGGAAAACCCGAGGGAATGAATGAAGAGGTAGTGGAGAGTTTCCACAACGTGTGTTCGGAGTACAAGCAAAAGCATCTCGGCCAAAAGCGCTATCTCTTGCTCCAAGTTCTCGCGACCAGACCAGATCAAGGCAGGAAAGGTGTAGGCGCACTGGCGATGAAATGGGGATGCGACAAAGCGGACGAGCTTGGTCTGCCAGCGTATCTGGAGGGAAGCCCAATGGGTGTTGGGCTATACAAGAAATGGAAATTCGACGTTGTAGACGAGTTGCCCTGGGATGCAAGAAATTTTGGCTATTCGGATTCGCTCACGCATCTGTGCATGAAGAGAGCACCCCAAGTACCACAGGTATAAGAGCATATAGCCGTAAGAACCTCTGATGTCTCAGTCGCCCTCTAGACAGCAACGAGTGTGTTGTGGTTGAAGACAATGGCAAACGCGGGAATTGGTCACCAGTTGACAGCCTGATTTTGCATTTAGATTCTAAACCCGCTTCACTCTTAAAACAACCAATTCTTCCAGCCGATCGGGATTTCTCCCACTCCAGACTGGTTCTGGCCATTTGGAAGCTTCATTTGCAGTGGAAAGAGAAACGAGAACAATTCATTAACGTTTATGGAACCATTCCTGAAGCTGGTCTCGCGAAGCCAAGCACTCTCAGTCCTCAAAAGGCGAGAATAACGAAGCTCGGATCGTCATCTGCTGTTCAGCTTCGGCAAGGACAGTCCTTCTGCGTTGCTCTCGTCTCCTGTGATGAGTTGGCGGTCGATATTGGCTTCGTCTAGCTCTTCCTCGAAGACGCGAGTGTAGTCGAGGAGGTCTTGCCCCATGCGGTTGACAAGGTCTGGCACGAAGATCTTGGTTTCTCAGCGATGTGTCAAGGCAGCCGTCTTCTTAGCTTCCTCGATCAGCTTTTCGAGCAGCTTGTCCTTCTCTGGAACCAGAATCGTCCCGCCACATTGCGTCTCCCCAATCGTCACGGTCAATCCCAAGGCATATCGACGCGGCTTGGCCTTGCGCAAGATCCTGGTTCCAAACGTAGCCTCGACCTTCTTGCGCCTTTTGAGCTTGATGTATCCTTCGTCCGCGGACTCCTCCTCGCCTCCGTGCTTCTTCTTTTCCAGGTGTTCCTCCAAATCCTTCTCTAGCTTCTGCATGTCTTTTCCCAGCATCCCCACTTCTTCAAACGACTTCTCGAAATCCTCCTTGAGTTTCTTGGAGACTTTGCTTGCTGGCACATTGACTGTTCCTGACCAGTCGGCATAGTCACCTTCGAAGACGACCGAGTAAGTGTAGTCGCCGTTTTCCTGGTTCACGAGGACCGCATCGAGGAACCCATCTGTGCTTTCTGTATCCAGGTCGAGATTCTGTAGTTCTGGAGAGACTGACATCTTGATCTGGGTGAGTCGATAGGCGTGTGGTATGGATGATTGATTGATTTGTATACTTTTAATTGACAGATCTCGCAAGAGCTTGACAGTCGAATTGTTGTTAGGTTGTTACTGACTTGAACGTGTTGTATAGAACGAACGATGAGTCTGGAAGAGCGCGAATTGTATTGACATGCAAGTCCGAAGCCGATCACAAGAGCACATGCTGCTGGAAAGCACATGCTAAGTGAATGCAAGCTCACCTAGACTCATTCATTCGCATGTGCCGGGGTTCGGACAGCACGATCACATGCAAGAAGCGGAGCCAGGTTCCGACAGACGCATGTGCGGACTGTTTACAGAGTATGTTTAGAAGGCGGATCAACGCAAAAGCTCGCATGAGACATCGTTCGGACGAGGACATGAATTGTTTCGCTCGTGTCAAATCGGTGGACTGTTAAATGTTGTTGAGTGTACTTTCGGAGAAAGAAATCATGGATATTTCAGAGAAAAGGAGCCTGTAGACATGTGTGATGGGATAAGAAGTCAGGTCAAAGACGATGTAGTTTCACGAAAGTTTGCTGGGACCGCAGCATGTCAATGTGCTTTGAGCGGTACAAGACTTCTTTCTAAGGGCCGATCCGACTTGATAGGCCTCTGTGTCAAAGAGCCATGTTCAATAGGGCTCGAGAATAGCCGGATGATCCTTTAGCGCGTTGATAGAACCCGATTGCACTCGCAACACAGTCATGTTGCACTGTCAGCATCCCAAGATTCGAGATGCCCAGCGAAAACCTCCTATTTCCTGGGAACCCAATTCATCCACGTCGACTCACGCTTCCACTTCCACTCACCACTCTTCCAAGACTTCCACATCGTCCAAAGCGTAGGTCCTGGAATAAGAAAAGGCAGACATTCTTTCAATGTCAAATCATCCCATCTCTTCCTCACAGCATCAGGCTCTGTCCTCGCCTTGTCACAAATTGTAGGCAATGAAGTCGCACTATACTTCTCTCTCAACTCTCCATACCATTTCCGATCAAAGTCCAACCAAAACTCTTCAACAGAGCAGAAATTGGGCGAGTAACCCCACTTGATACCGCCGATTTCTCGCAATTTATCTTCGATATCTTTATTCTCTTGTAAGTAGCATTCGACATTGAGTTTCTTAGGAGGACCCCAGAGTCCGATGTTGAGAATCAATTCACCTGGTGCGCTTTTGGCATGAGGGTGGAGAGTTGGCTGGGGACTTGGTTTCAGTGGACAGAGCCATAGCGGCCAGATTTCTGTGACGTTGGTGACCCAATCCATGAAGTCCGAAGAAACGCTCATGGGGACTGCGATGTCGTGGATAATTTGAAGATTTACGGGCTGACTTCGTCCCATTACATAGAGCATTCGCGTGTGGAGGAACTCATCGAGCATCTTTCTTGTCGTGCGAGTGTCCGGTAGCCACCAGCAGAAATCGAAGACACTATGGCCTATCCAGAAGCAGCCGCGGTCGTATCGGAATAGATAGTCTGCAAGAGGTATGAGCTCCGTCACTGGAGCGGTGCTCTTCTTGAGATGATCCTTCGCGTGAAGCGAGAACCACGGATCTGATGGAGCGCTGAACCTCGCGATTTCGATGCCTGGTTTCTGCTCGTCTGTACGCCGACCTGTCATGATTGTACCACAGTCCTTAGAATACATAATTCCATCCACATAATCCGGCTGATCTGACTCCGATAAGGACGTGAATTGTTGCGTCCTATCAACAGCTTCCTTGAAACTACGCACTGGATGGTACGTGAGCTCTACGAACTTAGTGGCCGGAACGAGTCGGATTTCGACGCTTGTGACTACACCCAAAGTGCCCATAGCACCTGCTGCGCCACGGAAAAGGTCGACATTTTCGGTTTCAGAGCAGGACACTATCTCTCCAGTCGCGAGCACCATCTCAGTTCGACAAACGGTTCGATCGAAGAAGCCGTACCGGAAGCTGCTAGATTCGCCACTCGTCCCGGAGTAGCCACCTCCAGCAGTTATTCCTGGAAATTCCATCACCACAGGAGGAACGAGGTTGTGCTCAAGTGAAGCCTCAACAAGACGATCCATTGGTACATTAGTCTCAACGAGGATGGTTCTTTTATCGGTATCAACTTTGAGAACATGACTGAGCTCGCTTGTGTCGACCGCGTCTTTCCCTCGAAGAGCTTGATTTCGCGTGCTGTTCGTGGCGCCTCCGCGATATATCCGGAACTTCTGCTGCTTGTCGTGAAAGCGTTTCACCTGGTCGGCAATGCGATTTACTCTCGCTCTGTGTTGCTCCATCTTGATCTGTCGACTGATCCAGCATGCCGTTCGTTAAGCCATGAGTAAGAGTTGCAGGTCAAAGAGGTGGTCGAAGTTTCCATTTGCGGAACGCATGCTAGGTATTGTTCTCAGCATTCCACATTTAAGCCTGCCCAAACCAAGGCCTCAGTATACCTTTTGTACGTGATCTCCGTTTCGGTTCAGGGAATATTGTCAATCGTGAGCGCAACGAATGGCCTGTGAATGTTATGACCAGCAAACGCCAACATGTGAGAAAGTCGGTCATGGGCGATCAGAACCAGTCTCGAGTGGAGGAAACTTCGATCGGCTTGAAGTATTGGTCGTTTCTAGAGCATCTCGAACCTTTGTGCAATACCGGGATACTAGCTGCCACTCTCTACCAGTATATCAATTCTGCTTGGACAGAGCTGTCGATCTGTGAAGCACTACGCGTGCACCTCAACACGCGATCTCTCTCGATGTTAAGCTATCGACTTGTAATCTGTATCGCAAAGGCAATAGTGATTGCTGCGAGGTAGGAGGCTATGAAGACTCACGAGCAGTGTCGTTCCCGTAACCTCGCTCTTCGTGTTCGCTGCCACTGTGCTCTGGCTTTCCAAAGCCGTAGAAATCAGCAAGGGCTGCCTCGATGAGAGTAAAGGCATGTGAGTGGCGACTTAATTTTTTGAAATCCTCAACACTTGACCTCTCTCGATGTTGATACGCAATGTTGAGCTGTCGATGGATGATCTGCATCATGAAGACAACAGCGATTGACTCGAGCTGTGGGGCTGGTGACCATTCGGGAAGACTCATGAGCACGCAGCCTCGCTCTATGTGATAGTCGTCATAGTGCTCTCGCTTTCGAGACGACCCTCGCCAGCTTCTACGGCTCTCAATGAGAGCATATGTAGGTGAGTAGACAATTCATTTCCATGAGTACTCAGACAAGCGGAGGAAAGGAATCCTCGGGACTGCGTGGCAGAGAAGCGACAAAGACCTGACACTTTTGGGCTCAATCAGTTGGCATATGCTCAATGCCGTAAGTCATGCCGAAACCAAGAAGCCACGGGTACATCTACGTTACCGCTGAGAGTCTGGCAATTCGTCACGGGCTTTTGAACAGGCTGTCGATGCCCTTGCTTGGAATCTCAGCCGTCACGTCTGGAAGATCCGTTTGTATCGTGGACAGGATTCAGATAGGTATAGGGACCGGGCAGGACTACGATTCGGCAATGAGCAGGACGACGATAGTGGGTCATGCTGTCGCCTTATGGTAGTATCGAACAGAGTGAGGCCGAGGTCATGGTATCCAGGCCGTTGCAAGGGAATGTAGATCGCATCCGCGAGGTCATGGTCCAGATCTAGGGTGTTTCTGATTGGACGGTGAAGCTTGTTGTGGTGTGTGGCATGGACATGCAGTTCTCACTTTCCGTGCAATCCAACCTAACCTTCCTGTCCCTACCTCTCCCTCCACGCCCAACACCACCGCCGCCTCTGACACCCATCTCCGCACCGTGCACGCATCCTTGTCACTGTCCTTACAAGCTAGATCGCGACTTGGCGTTTTAATTGTATGTCGCAGGTCAGCCTTGGGCGATATCAACAAAAGCCTCGCCCCACATCTGCTCTCTGTGCCTCGCGTCGATCCAAGCGCGTCTCTCTGAGCCAACACATCCCCCATTGGCCGATACCACATATCCACCCTACCCATGGCACCTGAGAGGAACTCGTTGACGCGTACCTCGTCCTCTGACTCCTCCGCCCTCTCCAACATTGAGGTCGCTGCCGCCGCCATGGACGTGGACAGCTCCTCAGAGCAGGTTGCAGCTTCCACTCCTCCTACCAGCGTGTCCGACACGCATAGTACGCGCTCGAACAAGCCGGGCGACGAGGGTACCACATCACAACAGCAATCGCCAGGCAGACGATCCAAACGCGCTCGACCGTCGGTCAACTACAATGTGGTCGAGCAGTTCAACGCGATCCAGGCCGAGTCTTCCAGAGGCACGCGTAATTCCTCAGGACTCTCAGGTCGCACGTTGCTCAACCGCAGCGAAATTGACGAGGAGGACGACGAGGAGAACGAAGACGAGGAAGAAGTGCTGCATGGCTCCCCAAAGGCCAAATCTCCAGGCAAGCTGCAGCGACGACCGAGTATGAAGGAACGCGTCAAGAAGATGGCAAGCAGCGCGAAGTCAGTACTGGGCAAGAGAACGCGTGACGCTGTTGACGCAGGCAAGCGGAAGCTTGGTAGAGTCGAGGAATCCCAGAGCCCACAGCAGAAGAAGCTCTTGAAGGAGCTTGATATGGGTACTGGCAACATCTGGGACGAAATGGACTTGGATGTAGACGTGCCTCTTCCACCTGTCAAGCGAGCCAAGACCTCTAAGGCTCCTCTGCAAGAGATTGCTCAGCCAGCAGTTGCTGGACCCATGCAAAAGACGTCTACAGGAAAGAAGGTCAAGAAGTGGCAGCCTCATGGTCTGTATGCTGGCCAAGCACTTGATTTCGATCCGAACAAGCCAGCTTCAAAGAAGCTGCAGAAGAAGAGACCGGAGTCTTCTGGATCTGGAGCACCTGCGAACGATGAGAATACGAAGCCGAAGCATAAGTCTATCCTTGGGTTCCAGCTGCCGATGTACGGCTACCTGGATGAAGAGAAGACCCGCTCATTCCGCATTCCTTATGATGTCTACGCTCCGTATGGTAAGCACAGCGAGAAGCCGAAAGACTGGCATAAGGTCAACAAGAATCGGCTTGTTGGAGATGCCAAGGAGCTCTGGGCGAAGACCGAGAAGATGGCGTCCTCATTGTGTGTTTGTGCACAGCCTCTCCCTGGCGACGATGAGCTCGGCTGCGGTGACGGCTGTCTGAACCGTATCATGCAGTATGAGTGCGACGCCACCAATTGCCCGCTCCCACCGGAACTTTGCAGCAACCGACCTTTCGCTGAGATCACCGCTCGCACCAAGAAAGGTGGCGCTTACGATGTCGGAGTCGAGGTTGTCAAGACTGAAAAACGTGGTCATGGCATTCGTGCTGCTCGATCCTTCCGGCCGCAACAAGTTATTATGGAATACACTGGCGAGATCATTACAGAAGAAGAATGCCAGCGCCGAATGCGCGAGGTATACAAGGATAAATCGTGCTACTATCTGATGGAGTTGGAGCGCAATCTGGTTATTGATGGAACGAAAGGTAGTATGGCTCGCTTCATCAACCACTCTTGCGAGCCAAACTGTGAAGTACGAATGATGAAGGTCAACGGAACACCACGTATGGCAATCTTTGCTGGCGATTCTGGAATTATGACTGGCGAAGAACTTACGTACGATTACAATTTCGACAACTTTGGCGAGACCCGACAGCCATGCTATTGTGGTGCGGCAAACTGCAGAGGATATCTGGGCAAGCGTCTCAACGCAGATCAGATCAAGAAGTTGCAGAAGGAAGAAGCCGAGAAGCAGCGCATCGCAGCTGAAGAGGCTGCAAAAGCTGCCAAGAAGGCACAAGCAGAGAAGGCGAAGAAGGACAGCAGAGGTCCAGGATGGCAGGGCTGGGTCGCGGTCGATGATCCGAAGGTCAAGGAGCAGCTTCGTGAAGCAAAGCGCCAGAAGGAAGAAGCAGAGAAGAACTCAGCACGCGCTCAGCGCTTGGCAAACCGTGGCACTGACAGACGCGGATCACTCCCAGGATCATCAAAGCCGGAGCCAAGCAGAGTTGAGAAGAAGAAAGCGTCTCCGAAACGCCGTCGCACAGTTGCCAATGCTGAAGAGCTTGCTCGCCCAGCGACAGCTCCTGCTGAGGTCATTGAAGACGAGAGCGACGAAGATGTCAAGGTCGCATTTGCAAAGGCGGCATCTTCCAGGCCTACCAGCTCTAGAAGACCTGTCCATCGTCGTACTACCTCCACCGGCTCCAAGTTTACAGAAGACCTGGACATGGAGGACCGACCGGCGTCGAGATCCTCGGCTCGTACTGGAATCACGAAGAAGACTACGGTGTCGCTGGAGATCCAGCGCGACACCATTGTGGAAGGCGTGAGCACTGGAGAAGTAGTTGAGGAAGAAGACATTGCTGTGACTCGCAAGTCTTTCGCCGACGAGCTCAGTAATGCTGGAGGAGCTAGCCTAAGCAAGGTCAGTAGCAAAGCTGCTTCAACTGGCGAGGCGAGCAAGGAACAGAAGGGGCCTCCTGCGAAGAAGCAGAAAGTCGAGGCAGGTGGAAGCATTCGGTCGAAGGTTGCAGCCGCGGTTAGGAGCACCGGCAAGACACTTCGTCAGAGTACGCTGAGCTTCCCTAAATTGGGCTGATTGTCATGTAGAGGAGCGCGGCGCTCGGTGTTTGCGCAGAGGATTGAGCATTTCGGATTTGAAAGCGTATGTGCTGCATAGAGCGAGTTTCTCGAGTCTTGACAATTCTTGTGAGGTCGTAGAATTTACTACGAATGCATACCAGTTCACATCAGCCCCTTGACCGGGTACGGATCTCAAGTGCTTCGCGCAGATTTCATGCGCACTGGTCGCGAACACGAACTCAGTCGAAGTCGAGAATGTCGAGAAATTTGGAGCGGCGATTAAGTGAGCTTCGAGGTCTTTGCGTGAACCCACTTCAGAAAAGGGAAAACTTTGAATCTCAAGCGCCGAGAGACGTATCCCAATGCGATTCTCGGAGAATTCCACAAGTATCTGCTTGTGCCTCGTTTGGCAGCCTGGATGATGCATCCTCAAACGGAGCTTACTGCACGACTTCCTAAGCAACTATGCTAACTCGATCGCCTTCAACATGTTCTGTATCGCCAATTTCGAGTACGTCGCATTGGGAGCATAGGCCATAAACGCATGTGGCTGTCCTGGGTACACATGGAACTCCGTTGGAACATTTGCTTCGATAAGTCTTGACGCGAACTTGGCATCTTCATGGATGAAGATATCCAACTGACCACAGTCAATGAACGTCGGTGGGAGGCCTGTCAGATCCTCGGCTCTTGCTGGAGCGGCATACTCATGGCCTGGCTGCGGATTCGGGATGCCTGCTTTACCGCCCAAAAGTGCACCCCATCCTGTGATATTATCATCATAGGACCATGTTGCGAAAGGCACCAGAGCTTCCACGGGCTTCGTTGTCCGATCATCAAGCATTGGGAAGATAAGAATCTGCTTTAGAATAGATGGCGACAGCTTCTGATCCCGAGCCATCAAAGAGAGTCCGGCTTCTCGTGTCAGCACTTCATCAGAGCATCTCACTCGTGCCTAAACGACTTACCAGCCAACCCACCACCCGCAGACTCTCCCATCACCACGATCTTCGCAGGATCAACTCCAAGCTTCGCAGCATTTTTGCTCAACCACTGCAGCCCACTCCAGCAATCCGTGACTGCCGTAGGATGCGGATGTTCCGGAGCAAGACGATATCCCACAGCAAAAACCGGAAGTCCGCTCTGCTCACACCGGCTCGCTATCGATTTCTCAAAGACATCTACACTTCCAAGAATCATCCCGCCACCATGGATGTAGTACATCGCTTTTCCTGGTATTGTGGAAGCTCCTTCTTTCCGGAACTCGGCAATCGTAATGCTATGGCCATCGTGTGTTGGGACTGCATGATTTGTGCGAGTGACTCCAGCTACGTCTGGGATCTGGCTGAAAATTGCGGTAAGTGATTTGTCTCCAAACTCTCGTCGTGAGAGTGCATCTCCAGCTGGGAATTTTGGTCGCGCTGCTAGCATCTCTGCGAGAGGGGCTAGAGCTGCGGCGAATTCTGGATCGTAGGCTAGGGACATTGTGCTTGCTGTGTCTTCTTTGCTGGTTTGTTACGAGGAGGATGTTAGTTGAAATATATGAAGAAGAAAGCACTTATTGTTTAATTATAAGGAATGAATGAGGTCAAATGGTCCATTGGTAAGAAACGGACATGGAACCAATGATCGATTCCTATCGCCGGTAGCTTACCAGTAAAGGCAGGACCCTCGGATGGTCTGGGTACGAATGCGACGCGAGGGGCTCGGCCTCATGTAGCCGCCTCGCCGCGAGAAAACATTGCTTTATGCAAAGCCGAGGATGACATCGGTCAGTGGGGACAAGTCTTCACTCTTCGTCTTCCGCGAAAGAGCTGCACTTTCAGGCGCCCGAGTATGAAGAAGCAGAACCGATGTGAGTGGTCGTATATATTAGAGTTCGACGGATTGCCATATGGAGCTTGGCGGAGTGATGCATCTGCCAAGGATCTCAGACTACAGAAGAAGGGTTGCGTACTCCTTCGTAATAAGCAGAAGGGACATCGACTTTGACTAGAAGCTGACGACCAATGCACATAACAGGTCGAGCATCATCACTATTCCCGGCCTGACATGTCGATTCCCATCTTTCTCGGGCCAGAGTATTCGAGCACATACCAAATGAGCCGAACGGAGCTCGAAGATGGTTTTTCTCAATTAAGCAGATTCCCTCCTACAAGACTAAAGACATCGCGATTCCAAGCAGAGCAGCACACATCTACAAAAAAATCAAAGAAACGCCAGGCACTCGCCTGTCTGAGTCTCATCTCAGACGACACCCATTCCCTTCAACATCTCCCTGACCTGAACCCTCCACTCATGGTCCTCTCCAACGAGATCCATCAGCTCCCACCTCTTTCCCTCAATATTGACCTGCCCACTCGAGATCAGTGAGATCGTCTTACTAAAAGATCCATCATGCATGGGATCTGGAAATTGTTCTGGCCAGATCTTCCTCAAGACTTTGGCGCATTCGAGATTGTCGCTGAATTGAGGAGATTTACGAAGTTCTTGGAGGACGATGCGGACGGAAATGTTCCAGGTGCCGTCTATGAGGTTGAGTGCTTCAAGAGCTTGCTGCTTTGACCGTGGATTAGACCGTGGAGGACTGGCTGATTCTGTGGCCGATGGTGATGGTTGTGCTGGATCTGGAGTGAACGGTAGTGGTCGAGAGAATGCTTTCAGCAGGGCAAGTTCGGTCGGGTCAAGCGTTGGTGGTGGCTCGATGGATGGTGATGAGTCGACGTACTGATGGGTGTCGACGAACGATTGTTGCTGAGTGGTCGGGGCTTCGTCAGCGAATATCCATTCATACTCGGACTGATCGTGGTCAGCGAGAGGTACATGTTGAGCGAACGGTGGCTCGTGATGTGGCGGCATGGGCGTCGATGGGAACGGCGTAGGATCGACAGCGTATGTCGGTTGAATCGAACCCTCTGGTTGAGATGCCGGTGCCATGTCAGCGAAGAGGGATCGATACTCGAACAATCCTTCTTGACCTTCTGGTGGCCGTTGACCAAATGGAAGCTGCTGGCGCGCAGGGATGGTCGACGGAATAGCGGTCAGAGGACTGACGCCGTCGTTCGAGGACTTAGTGTTAGAGGGATGAGGCTCGCCAGCGACGTCCGTCATGACCTGGTCTTGCTGCCAAATACCGGATTCGATATCGGTAGCATCCTGTTGGATGGTTCGAGCAAACTCATCGAAATCTGTTGGTCCATTAGCATTATCGATATCTCGAAGAAAAGCCTCAAACCAACTGTCGTCTTGAGCCATGTAATCGTTGCTGAACTTCAGATTCGAAGCCACTGGCTTATTTTTGATGAAGTCGTGCCGGGAACTGTCGAGGCGAGTGTTATTCCAAAACTGTTCAGACGTGGCATCTTTCTCAACACGGATTTCAGTGTCCTTATAAACATCAGAAGCCCCGAAGCAAGTGAATACGACTTGCATCTTCACTTGCGTACCTCATGACAGAGGTACTGTCTACAGACAACAAAGCTTTCTGGAGAGCTTTTGGGAGCACAAAGGTATTGTGTCCAAGCCAAGGCTTTCCAAATGCCAAGCTTCATCATATGGCGCCGCGGGCAATGAGGGTAACTGCTCGTATCTCGCAAGCAGTCCAAAGCTACGGTTCCCAAGGCAAGGAGTGAGAGACTGAAAGGGGTTATTGGTCATGAGTGGCTATCATTGTAAGCCTAGTGGTATCCAAGAGCTGCGATCGCAGGGATGCAGAAAGTCCCCAAAACGCCGTGCGAAAGTCATCCCGTAATCGCTATTCAGTCATGCAATAGCAGCATCCCGTCCCATCACCGTCAAAGGAGTCCAGCCGATTGAAAATTTTCCCTCATATCCTTCCGGAATTCATCATGCAACCCATTCCGTCATGTTCAAGCGACTCCAGTATCCCGGATCTTGTTGCGCATCTCCTCCCTCATCTCCTCGTCCTGATCTCTCATCGCGCGGACTTGAATCCACTCCGCCTTCTTGTTCCGATCGCGGTCGTTCCAGACCGATGAAATACGCGAAGCAAGAACTTTTATGCTAGTCGAGGCCGGGAACTTGTCCGGGAAGATGTCCATGAGGATACGAGCACACTTCTGGTTGCCAGTGTGATCATCATGGAGACCAAATTCTCCGTCTGGACGCTTTGTCTCATTGATGCAGATGAGGACGGGGGCGTCCCAGGTGCCGCGTGGAAATGTCGGGGTCGCGTTAGATGCCTCGCGGACTTTCCATTTTGGACGGGCCTGCTGTGAGGTGGATCGCGGGATTCGCTGAGCGGTGATGGCTTGATCGAGGTGAGATTGCTGATCGTTTTCTCCGGTAAGATCCACGACGTTCTCTCCGGTGAGATCGACGGTCACTGGTGGATGTGCAGGCGTGTGGGCATGCTTGGACGCCGCTGATGAGTTGGAGATGGACTGGAACCCCATCGATGCAGCGGTGAAGTCGTCAGGAAGAGCTCCGGTGCGATGAGTGTTGAAGGCTTGCACATTATCGATGGCATCCTCCGTGGTGACATCTTCCTGGTCACCAGCATGTTTCCAGACTCCCGACTCGAGGGGTGGCTCTTCTTGAGTGAGCTCCTCCATCAGGTTGTCGAGATACTCTTCCTGTTCGGAACTCAACAGGCCCTCGAAGATGTCTTCGGTGGATGGAGATTGGCGAGACATGGCCGTATCGTTTGCTAGGCTGAGCTTTCGTGGTGAGTCGAAACCTCTTGTTGTCGTGATTGTAAAAGGTGGCGCTAGTATCGTCGTTCCTTTCGAGGTCAGTGTCAGGTTTTTCGAAACTGTGGTGTGATGTTCAAGGTTGGTTCCTGCGTCGTTATAAACACATGCGAGTGAGGGAAAGGCAGCTCGTGAAGCGCAGAAGCATTCACTCGCCTGTCTTCATGTGCGCTCAGCACGGTTCCTTCCAAGTGAGGTTCTGAAAGGCATTGTCCTAAACAAAGCATTGATCCCTAGGATCAGCCTCCTTCCGCTGTTCATCGGCAGACCCACAAGGAGATGCTACTATGGACGTCATGCTATGCGTGCTGCTGCTGTAGAGATGTTGAATTTCTACCCATTGAGTAGCTTAGTCCGCAGGAATGAAGGCGCAGCGGCGTAGAGCCCCGCAAAGTCTTGCCATTCGATAGTATAGCTCTTGTGTATAGGAGACTTTCGTGAGAGGCAGTATAGTGTCTACAAGCAGTCGTCGGGAATGGCCAGTTCTCCGGAGGAGAGAGATTTGAATGGTGCCGTGTCCAAATTGGAGTGGTCGATGGGGGTCTGTCAGGTTCACCACGGCATTGTGCTGCATATGCACAAAGACCTGGTAATTAGCTGTTTGCCAAGTAATGTCTCGCTTGCTCTGGTGCTGCATCACGACCCCAGAAGATCGTAGCATCTGTCTATGCACTTTCTAGCGGCAGCTTGTCATGGCTCGAGTAGAAGACATGTCTTAGTCCCAGTCGTAGCAGAAGCTGGTGTTGAGTGAGGCGGCCTGTTGCGAATCCAGCACCAGCCTCTTTGAATCAGAGACACCTGGATCCGAATGTGCAGCTTGAGACAGCCCTATTGATCGTCCTTAGATCCTGTCTGAGACCTGTGAGGCATCCTTAGCTCAGCTGAACGCAGTATATTTTCGAAGCATCACCTGCTCGACTGCCTCTCCTCTCCCAAAACACATTCGACATCAACCACAAAGCAACACTCCAATCTCCAGCCTGAGAACCGACAATGTCAAACTCAGCTCCAGTATTTGGGCCAGTAGGTAGATCTGTTAGCCTTGCCAGCCATTGTAAGCTGTACTAACCAAAGCTCGCGTCCAGCCTTGCAGTCCGGCGATCTTCTGCCAGAAATGGCTATCCAAACTCCAAGAACACTTCAGCACTGGCGACTTCCGTAGCCTCGATCCCATCAAACACTTAAGTTTTCTTCACAAAGCCGTAGACCTTACCGTGGCTTTCACCATAGAAGCCAGAGCTCTGGGTCTGAAAGAATCTGATTTTCCAAGAGATCCGCTGAGTGTCTCTATGACTGCATTACCGAGAGACTTAACGGATGCCAAGTTCACCAACCCCTTCTTCGCGGTATTGAGCTTAGAGGCTGCTGTGGAAGGGATACTAAAATTGTGGAGAACGAATCAGCGTGCTTTCGCCAATGCCGCACTGTTCTACCGCGTTGAGATGGACAAATTGGGTGACAAGATAGATAGGGCGCATCGTGATGGGAATTGGTTGGCGCAAATGAATGGCTCCAGACTTTCGGCACAACATGTCGTTGATGAGGCTGTCAAATGTGCGTCGCGGAGCCTGAACGAGCGTCGGCCTCATGGCTGATGCAAAATGACGCCTTGGCATGGGACTGTCTCGGCATGGAGTTGGCCTGTATCAAGCCTCAGAGAATAGCAAGGAGTCGACTTTGAAGATGCTAGGCATTACTGGAGGATGCGCTGAGAATAGGCGAGCAGGTACTCCAGCTCAGGTGAGCTTTGACTACGAGTGAACTTGATGCCAGGCGTGGGTCTTGTGTAACGCTGAGCGTGTTCCAGGCTATTGTCGAAGTAGCCTATTGTCGTCTGCTGTATTCAAATTTGCTCACTCACAAGCTTTCTGATTTCTCCAACTTCAAAGTATATTCAAAGCGAACATGGCGAGCACCAGTACTAGAGTCGCGCTTGCAGAAGCGGAGAAGCCAGTCTTCGGACCGGTCAGTATTGCGCATCTCCAAACTGACTTCAGGACTTTTCTGACATGTACCGCAGCCTTGTAGTCCCGAGATATTCTCTCGAAAGTGGCTGACCAAGATCCATGCCCTTCTGGTCGACCTTCGGAAACCAGGTCTTTCATTCTCAGCATTGCACCGGCCACCCAGAATTTATCTCTAAAGCATTCGATCTTGCTCTAGCATTCAACATCGAAGCTGAGGCCCTCAATCTTGTCGAGGACTCCCTGCCCGAGAGAGACGAGGTTGCAGATCTGGTAAAGCTGCGCAGCCCCGTCGGCCATACCTTCAAGAACCCTTTCACTGCCATGGACCACCTTGCCACCTTCGTCAACACGATGAGGAAAGAGTGGGAAGGAGAGCAGAGCGGCGAGCTGTTGGGTCCGTACGCCTGGATCACACACCCGCAGGAGTATAGAACAGCGTGCGAGCAATTTGTCGCAAAGGTCAATGAAGCTGTCAAGAACGGCCTTTGGGATGCTGAGAAAGGTCTGCCAGAAGATTTCGAGAAGTTTCATCGGGACGTTGGAAAGAGCGCGTGGATGAAAGCGAAGTATGGAAACTGAAAGAGCTACCGTTCAATAAAGGCCCTGAACATGATAGCGAGCGGCGGAAAATGCGATGCGTCCAGGACGAGATTTAGCAGGGAACCTGGCGGAGCAAGATCGTGTATCGCTCAGTACACGCATCCGCGCTTGAGCGTAAAGTTTATGAAACACGAGAATCATACACATCTGGGTCAATCAGAAGAACAGCAGTTCCACCTTTCCCTCACCACTTCCATATCGGTCCTTGAGATCCTCGCGAGTAAGCAGCTTCACGAGCGGCACCTGCAGCTCCTTCATGTCAAGCACTCCTCGCTTCTTGCTGTCGATGTGACTCGCATCAACCACGATTCGCTCCAAATGTTTCGTTGAAAGCGCACCATCGTCCAGCAAATCCATGATCCGCTGCGGTGTGCCGACTCCGATGTTCATCCTCGTCTTCTTGCAGCTCTCTACAGCCTCCTTCAGCTTGATGTGCTTAGCGAAGAGCTTTGCGACCATGGCTTCTTTCGTTTGGAACTTTCGTAGTGCACGTGTCAGATCTGCTGCCCGCAGACCAGCACCTGCCACGACAAGAGTGTGCGGAGCGCCTTTTTCGTTTGGAGCATTTTCGAGCTTCTTGCCCTGCTTTTTGCGTCGTGGACCCGCGAATTGTTCGAGGAAGGTGGGGAGCGAATCTGTTACTCGGTCCTGGGCGAAGGATGTTGTATCTGCTATTGCGTTTTCTGCGACGCTTGTCAGCCTCAGTTCTCTCAATCACTTTCTAGTGGTGCTTCATACCAGGTATTCGCCAGTCTTCTGCCTCGACTAAGCTCAGATCTGCCTGGAATCTCTTGGTTCTCTGGGCAATATGGTCCGCCATCAGGCTGCTGTCCATGTATCCAATAGCCTTATTGATTCCCAGCTCGCTGTCTAGCGCATCATCGTTAACATCTTTCGGCTTCTTGAGCTTCCGTCTCGCCTTTTTGGCTGCTTTCTTGCTATCGATGTCGGCATCGTTGGCCTCACGCTTTCGCTTGCTAGACTTGGACTGTTGGGGTTCTCGAGAATCTGAGAGATCTTCTATGAGCGGCACACCCGCCTGATCTGAGTCTGAGTCGGCCATCTTTGCTGGTATGTGGTAAGAAATTGTGGTAGAGATCTGGAGGTCGTCGCAAAAATCCCAAAGCGGTTTGGCGCGGCAGGGATGTCGGCTGCAATTACCTTCTCCTTTTCCTTCCTACATCACCTATACAAACAATACTCCTATCGCTTCGAACCTACGATGGAGCTCACATGAGCCTCTCTATACAAATCCGAGCCATATATTGTTGTCGGCCATCAAAATGGGGTACGCTGGCGGCTTCAGTCCATGCGAGGCGCCCACCTCGCTTCGAGACGATTCCAGCGGAAGGCTGTGCTCAGCTTTTGCAGTAGGACAACGTATACAGCCAAATATGGCATCTGCTGCTTCGCCCGGTGCTGGTGAGTATAACAAGAACAGTAACATGATGCTCAGCTATATCTTCTCATTCTTCGCCTATCCTACTCGAACGTGCCGTTCAACTTATGGCCGCTGAATTGTCAGAATGGCGTGCTAGAACTATACTGGTGAACAGACCGTCGATATATCCTCATATCTGCCGCAGCGTCTACAGGTTTTGTCCTCTGTCGCATGCGTACAATATCATCAGACTGCTGAGACCTCTGCCAAGCCACGATCATGCTGATCTGGTTTACGATCTGGACGTGTGGACGATCAAAGATGCGCCTCCTTACATTGCAGTATCCTACACATAGGGACCCGAATCGCCGACGAGACAATTGCTAGTGAGGAATCACTGGATCGAGGTTCGCGAAAATTGTTATAATGCCCTTCAGCAAGTCCGAGAGCACTTTCCAGCCGACTACGTATGGATCGACTCCATATGTATAGATCAAAGTAACTCGCACGAGAAGAGTATGCAAGTGTCGAGGATGGCTCACATCTACGAAAACGCGAAGCTTGTTACTGCTTGTATGGGCCTCCAGCCCTGGGATGGCACCAATGCTATGCAGCTGCACCAGAGCTGGCGTCAAGATTCGGCACAATTCAATGCCACAACTGCCCGACAAGTTCAATCCGGTCTGACCGCATTGCTGGCCAAGAAGTATTGGTCAAGGTTATGGATCTGTCAAGAGCTGTATTTTGCTCGCAAGATATTCATACTATACGGCACCGCGGCGCTTCGCTGGTCAGACTTCTATCATGCGTACCAAAGCAGCGACATCAAGCTTAAGACATATTGCCACATGCTGCTACACATGGTCAACGAGCGACAATCGCTAGGCGATCAACCTCACGTTCGATCTCGATCCCCTCAATCTCCTTTTCAATTTCTTCGACACCGTTCCCGTTTGAAAACGCCACAGCCGACATTCGAGGAACTGCTTGAATTCACCCAGGAAGCGGAGTGCGAAGATGCTCGTGATAGGATCTATGGCGTTCTAAAGCTTTGTGAGGAAACCGGAAACATTACAGTGAATTATGCTGAAGACGAGGCGCATCTTATGATTCGACTCATGAAAAGCTGGCACAGCCAGCGACCGATTGTTGATCAGCTGCAGCTGCTTGCACAAGCACTCAGAATTGACCACGGCACTCAACAGCTGATGTGGCAAGCACCCATTCGAACTTTAAGTATCGATGCATCGTGTGATGGCGATTATCTGGACATACCACTTGCCCTAGCACGTCAAAGCTTCGAGGGCGTGCCAAAGCTATACTCAGTCATCGATCAGGCCTCAGATGGTCGATTGAATGTGGAGACTTTACTGTCACCAAGCTTCGGCGATGAAGAGGTTGCAAGCTTCTTCGCGGCACAGAATTCCTCATTTACAACATTATTCACTGGGGCGTCACCTCAGAAGTTGATCTTCTCCTCCGGCGTTCCCGTGGCTGTTCTGTGTTCGACAGCGCGCAAAGGAGATCACATGGTATCATTCGGAGATTTGGTGCTGCCATCTGTGGATGCGAGCTGGCCGTCACGGCCGGTACTTCTCCTTCGCAAAGACGAATCAGGTCGACAAAACGAATATGGTCTGAGGGTTATTGGTCAAGGCATCGTGTTCCCTTGGACTATCTCGCCAGCCGAACAGGAGCTGACTCGTAGAAACCTGCATATGAAGGACGTTGCGAATGAACTGATTGTTGGCATGGCACGTTTCGAGTTCTTAAATTGTCCCACCAAAATCGATCGTTGGAAGACCTTCAATGAGACGCCCCTTTACAACTACTACTTCAAGTACAGGGCCATTGGACTGGAAAATATCCCTTCGGGAGGCCATTCGCAAGAACTTGCTTTACTTCACAACGAAAGCCAGGGCAACGGCCCACACGAACTTACAGCTTGAGGTTCCGGGCGTTTCCATGAGATTGATTCAATTCGCAAGATCCAAAGGCTGTCGAAGACCATTGTGTAGACAAGAAGGCGGTATATGGAGGCTCAAATAGCCCAGAAGAGGGTCGTCGGAAGATACTCAATGCCCGACTACTGTCTTGGTCATCAACCAACATGCATCCGACCTCTCTTCGGTCCGGCACAGAGCCCAGATGGGTTGAATCGGCCGAACACAATCGGCCGAACACATTTGCACACTTGTCATCCGTCATTCCGCGGATGTTGATGAGCAAGCTTTGCCATGAGCTTTGGTATCAGTCATTACCAAGCTATGTTCGGCCTTCATCGGCCTTCATCGTACACCGAATCGTTGGCTGAACGAATTGACGGCCATACTGTTCTCTGGATGAAAGATTTGGCCCGTTCCGACATTGCTGAGGTCTATAGACTGACGTCAAGACAGGCTTCACGACTCCGAGGCGGATGCCGTCCTCTGCAGTAGTGCTTACAATGCACATGGCAAGCTCAACCTGGTCAATTCGGCAAGCTATTGCCTTATACTATCAAGCATTGAATTTCTATAAACCAACTGCGCTTCTCAACGTCATAAGTGGCCAAAATAAATAGTATTTGAAGAGAAGCCAACTTCACGGTCTCACCAACTTAACTTTCAAAGACTATTCTAGATTTCAACACCATGCCTGCCAGAGTACAGAACAAGATCGACGTGCATCACCACGTCTATCCTCCGGTCTTCACCAAAGCTCTGGAAGCCCACGGTGGTGACCCCTCAGGCTGGTTCATACCTCCTTGGACGATCGAAGCCGATCATGACATCTGCAAGGCGATGGGCGTTAGTACAGCCATTCTCTCAGTCACAGCTCCAGGTCCGGACATCGAAGAGAACCCCCAGGAAGCTCAGAAGCTCGCACGAGCTTGCAACGAACACAACGCCCGAATCCGTGATGCTGAGCCTCAAGCGTACGGTTTCTTCGCGACTGTTCCTTCGCTTCTGAACACGAACGCAGCACTAGAAGAGATATCCTACGCTCTCGATACCTTGAAAGCAGACGGTGTCACGTTGCTCACTCGATATGGTAGCGATAACCACTACCTCGGCCACCCGGACTTCATCCCAATATGGGACGCTTTGAATGCCCGTAAAGCAGTAGTCTTCATTCACCCGACTCATGCCGTGGACACAAAATTGGTCAACAAGTTCTTGCCGCAACCAGCGTATGACTACCCTCACGAGACCGGGAGGACAGCAGTAGATCTCATCTACTCCAATATGCTCCGTGACCACGCATCGAATTGCAAGATCATCCTGAGCCACGCCGGCGGCGACCTGCCGTATCTCATTGACAGGCCTGCGAGGCTGATGATGAATGCTCCAACTGCGATGAATGCGGGCAAAAGTACTGAAGAAGTTCTGGCTGAGGCTCGATCGTTCTACTTCGATACTGCGCTGTCGAGCTCTCCGATGCAACTTAAGGCGTTGATGGAATTGCTCAAGGGCGGCGCTGAGGACCACGTACTGTTTGGTACTGATTTTCCGAACGCGCCCAGTGAAAGTATCGGAAGCTTCACGGCCCAGCTTGAACGACAGGATGACTTCGGGGTAGATGACTTGCGAGAAAATGCTTTGAACCTCTTTCTAAGGCTTCGCATATAAAGTGTAATACGAGCACGAAGTCGACTTGATCGTGGTCTGCGTATTGTCCTGCAGCTACTAGATATCATCTAGTCCGGTGTAGTCAATGCGAAAAGTGCAGCTCTTTGTTTGAGGTCGGCGGAGGTCCATCCTTGTGCAAAGCTGACGCCGATATCATCCCTCAGAGTTTCAAGAATCCAGTCTCTCAAATTGTCGATCTGCAGACCTTGAATCTGCGGATCAGCTGCCCAGACGACGACCAGTGCATGGAATGGCTGTAGTCTTGAGAACGCTCCGCCCTGCATCGCATGTGGTATGCTCATGAGGATGTTCTTGGCGATGCGATCTCTGCTGTAGGACAGAGCCCGCACCTGCTGATCTTGCAGACAGTCGAGCATTCGATGTTCCTCTAAGCACAGGTGAGTGCAGGTGAGAAGAAGCGCCCAGTAGTGTACCAGAACTGGCCAATGTGGACAGCCAGTGAAGTCCATTGACTTAGGCAGAATCCAGCGATCAGCTTTACAGTCTACGAGTCTGCCAATCGATTTTGCGACATCTTCTGCCGCTCTGTCCTGCAACGTCAAGAGATGCTGAGAAAGGCCAATGACTTCGCTTGAAGGCATCGCATCTCCTGATCGCAGTCGTTGTATGTACTCGATCAGCTCCGGAAGTCTGGCGTCAATCTTCTGACTGGAGCATTGCAATCTGTCCCAGTACTCAGTCCTGGTGCCAAAGCTGTACGGCGTCATCAATTCCCAGTAAGACTGGTACTTGCGCGGAAACTCAGGTGCACCGTCCAGCGTTCCCAGAGAGCAAGCGCGAAAGTATTTGTAACGGATAATGTCATGGAATATGGTCCTGTGTATAGCGCTTGGCGTGCGGTTCATGGCAGCATCAACTACCAAGTATCTGGACAATGAGTCGTAGTGTATGAAACCATCTTCGCCGTCGATAGTCCTGTTCCTGTCGTCATGGACTCGGATCATGGATCCAGCAGTGGACAACGCGCCTGAGGTGGCTGCTGCAAAGTCGAGACTGTTCGTCCGGCGGGTGCTGCTGCTTAGCTTTCTCCGCAGACGGGACACAGCAAGATCGTAATTGTCCAGGGCAGCACGGTGGAGCGCTTCATCGCCGATCCCAGAACTTTTCTGTAGATAAAACTCGCAAGCTTGGCTGCATGCGAGTGCAGCAATGTCAAAGACCTTGTCTTTGCCGATCAAGCTTGGGCCAACCGCAATCCAGGAGAATTCGGAGTCTATCGCTTTGATAGCATGAGCAAGTCGCGAAGCGATGATAGCTGATTGTGAAGTGGGTGGCGGTACGACTATGCTGAGGCTGGCAGAAGAATGTGGACTGCAGTTCTGTCGCTTCAGATCTCGTCTAGGCTCTGGCTTTTTGAGGTATTTTGCGCCCTTCTCGCCAGGGACGTAGACATGCCAGGCCTGTGTTTCGGCTTTCTTCACTCTCGAGAGCTGATCACTGCCGCCGCTGGTCACATACTGGCTCAGCTCTTGAGAGTCTTTGGCAGGACAGCAATTGTCAACCATAGGGCCGAACGGATTTCGCCCGTACTGAGCGACTGAGGATAGCATATCGTCCGTCCTGCGCGGGTGAACGGTATCAAGGTGACGCGCGATCGGTCCTGATCCAGGCATTCTCGATGCTGCGCATCGTACACAACGAATTATGGGCGAAGGAACATGATTGAGGACACACTGCTGTATATTAAACCACGCCTCAAAGATCAACGATCTAGAGCTGAGCTGCTCATGATTGGTCTTCATTGCGAAGGATTCGGACACTGGTTCAGCGATGTTCCGAAAGGCAATGATCTGCTGAGCTCGGAAGCATAATTTTGGGACAGCTTGTTGTCCACAGAGGCGTGAGCTTCTCATATGTCGCTACTGGTGTAAGCATTATAGACAGCGCGTTTGCCCCTGTGGCAAGATATTGTAGTGAGAGAATTAGAAGTGCAGGAGGAAGAGTGAGGTCGTGAAAGGAGCATCGGAGATGAGCTTGATCAATGCCGTTGCTTGGCGCAATGACAGCGCCAAGCAAATCCAGTCGCGTCCGGGTCTGTTTTGTAACGTCTGGTTCTCCTAGGCATGCTCTTTACTTCTCGAACAATTACGCAGCGAGCGAAATGTGCTGAGACCTCGCAAGACTGACCGGACTGTAACGTTGGCTTCAGCGACACCATCAATCAGTTCTCAGCTCGTTCATCCTGCTGACCGAGCCGATGAAAAACCTCAACCGCGAAAGATCACTAGAGCCAATTCAAGATGATGGAATGCCATGCGATGAAGCAACTAGAGCGAAGGTCGGGAGTGGAGTCTCCTTCGCGACCTCCATCCGGGTCCAGAGTAATCTCAGGAAACGACGTAGATTGACGAGTGGCCGCTGTCAAGAGTCTGGACGAGAAGATTCTCGCAAGCATCCGCACGTGGCACGTACGCGGATTGACTATGCACTGAAGTCTTCCGTGGCACGGCAGTAACATTCGCTCGTCGCAGTGATGCCTCGTGTCTATGTGTGGCCGCAATGTGCTGATGGATGCCATGCAGTGCAGGTGTACAGGGCTGAAGCAAAGCAGCGTGAGGATGATCAGACCAGCTTTCATGCTGCCTGTCTGATTGTATTCAACATTGCTATTACGCCTTAAAGCATGTGGTACCCTACTGGGAAGAGACTGACCACTTCAGTAGATCGCCTGATCTAATTGTTCTCGGTAGGCGTTACAGCCACGACGCTGACCACCCTCGTCAGTTCATAGTCCAGCAGTGCAACAATACAGCTGTCACGTCCCGGTCGCACAGCATCAAGAGGCAACAATGTGTATTGTCGAACACACCGGCATCGCCAACAAGTCGCAAGATTTGGAAGTTGATATCTTCTCTGCCGTGAACCATACGTGAGGTGTCTGCTCCTCTCATGCTTTGACCGGCCCTCTCTTGAGCGATGCCTTGGAGCACTACTTCTAGCTGTACTGACGTAGCGCTGTTACGAAGACTTGGCATGCGGATGGGCATGATCTTTCGATCTCACCGGATCATGCAGTGGGAGATGGTGACCTTCAGCTTCGGAAAGCCAGCCTTCCTGCTCTGCGTATAAGAAGCAGCCTTCCGCCAGCGAGACTCAACTCAACTCAACATCGACCTGAAGCGATACATATACACGATAGCCGAGAATAACCACATTACGAGCGATTTGTTATCCTGATCATGGCATCTCACGACTGCAATCATGGCGCTTGCTTGGTTCCGCCTCATCCAGAACTGCTGAAGAAGTTTATCAGCGAGCAATCTGAGGGAGCAGAGCAACGAGTGCATTCAACACTGGAATCAAGCGTAGACAAGCCTCTCGGCTTAGACGATGGTACTCTGCATCCGCCTGAGACTTTCGCCGCCAATGTTCCCAAGAGAGTTATTACCAGCGAAGCACAGCGAGAGCCAGCCCTGCGTGGCCAGATCAAGTAAACCCATATCCGTTTCAAGGTCGTTTCTCCTTTACTGAAACTTTCTCGCAGTCTCATGGTCGTGCTCGTAGACTTTCCAGACAAACGAATGCCAGCAGACAGGAAGGGATACTTTCAAGACCTATTCTTTTCCACAGGCAGAAAAGTGAAGACCGGTTCTGTCACCGAATACTTCACCGAAGTCAGCGGCGGCAAGATCGCCATAGCCGGAGACATCTTGGGACCTTTCACTCTCCCGAAGAAACTCACGACCTACGCAAACGGAGCAAATGGCACAAGCGGCTCCGAGCCTAACTCTCGTACAATGGCTGGCGACGCGGCAGATGCCATTGCGAAAGCCGGCATCGATATCTCCAAATTCGACAACAAAATCGGAGGCCGTCAACCTGGATACGTAGATGCCTTCATCCTCGTCCACGCCGGCCGCGGCGCAGAAGAGACAGGAAACAAGAACGACCTCTGGTCCGTAAAATGGGTCTTGAACCGAGAGAGGAAAATCGGCAATACCAAAATCTCCGCCTTCTTGACCGTGCCGGAAGACGCGAAGCTCGGTGTCTGCGCTCACGAAATCGGTCACTTGATTTTCGGCTGGCCAGATCTCTACGACATCTCCTACAAAACAGGCGGCATAGGAAACTGGTGTCTGATGAGTGGTGGCTCTTGGGGTGCCAAACCTGGCGAAGCGGCAGGTACTACTCCTTGTCATCCTTCCGCTTGGTGTAAAGCTCAGCAAGGGTGGGCGGATGTTGTGGTTGATAAGAAGAATGGTCGCATCGTTGTCGACGAAGTCAAGAACACCTCTTTGAATACCACTAGTGTTGAGCGTTATGGTGATATTCATAAACTCTGGTCAAACGGCGACCAAACCAGCAAAGAATATTTCCTCATCGAGAATCGAAACAAGACTGGTTTCGACGCATCGCTTCCAGGCGCAGGTCTTTTGAGTAAGCAACAGCACTCCCCTTCTATGCCAGTCCTTCACTAATGTGTATGTCTAGTCTGGCACATCGACGACAGTATCGACGGGAACAGCAACATGGCTCGTCCACAGGTCGGTTTGGAGAATGCTAATGATGGAACTCCTGCCACCACTGCAGACGACCTTATTGGCGTACCTGACAGTGTCTTTCCAGGACGGTTCAACAAGCGTGCTTTCGGGGCGAGGACTAATCCCAATAGCAACTCACATGCTGGCAGAGCTACGTATGTGTCGGTGGCTAATATTTCTGATCCTGGTCAGATCATGAATATGGATGTGACTGTTGAGCCTCCTGTGCTTGCGAGACTTTAATGAGGAGGAAAGTCGCTGGAGTGGTACTTGGGCTGGTTGACAGAAGCATGAATACACAGTGAGCAGGGGTCTTCGGTGGAGTTCGGCGTTGGTTGTACTGTTCGTAGCATTCGTTATCTCAACTTCGCCAGAGCGCATGCAGTATGTACTCATAGATGTATCTCCGTTCTTGGTGTGTATCTCCTTTGTTTCCCTGTAGGTATCGCACTCTCAGGCCTCATCCCATCAACCAATCATGCCCAGCTCGCTATCGAAAGTGCCCGTCTTTCGGTCCCTCTTCAGTCGCTTAAACATCGAAGCACTGGAGATGAGAGGGATCAGTGTCCAGAAACTGTCGATTTTGTCAGCGCGAAGCGTTCAGTAAAGCATAGAGGTCAGCACTGACACCATGGCCGAAGCACCACAACCCGCAGTCAGTGTCCAAACTGTCCACGTCGTGAATGGCAGAGTGACCACCGCTGCCTCCAACCAGAGCCAAAGCTTCGCAACACTAGACACCAAGTACAGAAGCGATGTTAAGTGCACCTGTCTAAAGAGACTGATCTCACAGCTCGTGAGAGCAATGACGGCAATGCTTGTCATTGAGCAGACGACGAATTGTGCACTATGCTCACATTAGCTCGAATCGTAGCGGTGTGCCGATGAGATTGTATGCATACCCTGCGAGGTAGAAGCGCGATATGCTAGGCACATAGCCGTATGGTGAACTTGTTCCATAGTTCACAAAGCTAGCGGAGACGAGGTTCAGAATCGTCATGGCAAGTACCATAGTCGCGAAGAGGATCTGAATGGTCGAACTGGTGATGAACAAGCCTCTCTTCCATTTTGGTTGTTGAGGAGAGACCGCGTATGCTTGCGATGAGACTGACGGTTTTGGTTGATGAGAAGACATCTCAGCTGCTGCTTGGGTCTGGATTGATGGTGTTTGGCTCATAACGAATGAATGTAACGAAAGACTGTCTTCTCCAGATGCATTCAATGGCATGCGATATCGAGTATAAGAGTCCTCTCGGCATATCCTGATGCATACAGTTTCGATCCTGGTTAGGAGTCTACCTCGTGTTGCACTGCGCCAGACACGTAACCTTTGGTAGCTCAAAGGATGAATGCCGTCCCAATTCGACATGTGGATTGGCCAATCATGTCGTTTTCAGCATCACGATTCTGCAGAGAGCTGCAATTGAGTACTTTTAAGGTTGACGAAACTCGCAGCTTCCAAAAGTCAATGCATCCGGTGGCATCTACAGTGATTGCATCTTGATGGTATCTTGTCCACATACCGAACGGATCGGAAAAGACGGTTTCGCTAGGCTTGGTGTGAGACATGGTTCTTTCTCCTCGTATTCTCGAATTATCACTCTTCTTCTCGTGCTTGACCTAGTCTCTGCTTGAATTGTCCTTGTGTTTGATACGCCGCGCTGGCCTATCCATCTGGTTGGTTGTCTTGGGCACATTGTAAGTTCAACTTCGAGCACAAGCAGAGGTTGAATACTGGAGTCAGAAACTTGCTGTGGTCCTAGTCATGCATTGCTAGAAGTGTATCAGTAGCACAGCCTCAATGTTGAGAGCAATGGAGAGTTCGAAGGATCTACCTCCAGCAGCTTGACTGCGGAATGCGCCGATCGCTCGTGTTCCGAAACAGCCATCTAGACGACTGTGCGAGCCATTTGCTGTGTTTGTGCTCGTCGGCCGAGTGCTACAGGTCCAGACACATATCAGCAATGCTATATGTCATGTCAAGCTGTACGGCGCTGTAGGAGAGGCTGTCACCTAAGTAGACGCACAGCTCATGTCTCAATTGATCATGCGCTTGATCCCGTAGAACAGTCTGGCAGAAAATCTTTCAGAGTACGTCGGAATGCCTGCCACGACTCTAGCGACTTCAGACGTAGATGCTCTACCCGTTTCCGCTTCTGAGATGGGTAGACCTTGCTGCCAAGAGGCAACCGCGAGGAAAGGTAGGCTCCATTGTCTGTGCAATGGCACATGGGCCATGCATCATACGGCATCACTCTCGGTCAGTGAGACGTTTATCGCGGCATCATGAGCCGCAAGCAAAGAGGCTGAGCATAGCACGAAGAGCTTTGCAAAGTCCAGTGTTGGAGAAGGAGAGTGTGGTTGCAGAGATAGGTTGATAGAACTAGAAGTTTGCCGGTGCCAAGCAATCTTCGAACCGCCTCGGCCCCTGCGAGACCACGCGTCTGCACTGCACTGCATAAACATGTTAGTCTGATAATGTTTTCACGCGTCTGGAGCTCCATCAAATCCGTTAACAGCAACAGTCTACGAGTAGACCATCTTCGGAAATCCCCTTCAGCAGTTCAAAAGGTTTCGTTCTGCTCCGATGCAGCACGACTCACGCATGCTTCCCCAAAGCGATGGACGCCTGAAGAGGACGAGTACCTCGTCCGCAGATATGACGAGCAAGCGACGCCAGGGAGCATAGCAGAGGAGCTTTGCCGAAGTACTTCTTCCGTCACGAACAGAGCGCATCGGCTTGGAAAGAAGGTCCAACTCTCACTGCGCCAGCGGCCCTACACCCCCGCCGAGCAAATTCGCGTCCGTGATCTTTTAGCAAAAGGCAAAGCCGACACAGAGATCGCAGCTGCACTGGGCAGGAGTGTTGGAAGCGTAGACATGTTCAAATTCAAAGAATATCAAAGGCCCGACTCTACATTGCGATCTTTCAAACGCGTTGGCCCAAAACCTTGGCAACCCACGGAAGATCAGCTTTTGCTCCATCTCTCTGCCCAGGGAACACCCTCCAAAGAGATAGCAAATCAGCTGGGTCGAGAATACTCGGTAGTCCGGCGGCGTCATCGCAAATTGTCGAAGGAAGACCACAAACACGAAGAAAACGGCAGCGAGAGTACTACAACAGAAAGAGTTGTTACAGCCAGGAGAGAACGAAGAGGATGGTCACGAAAGGACACTCAGATTTTGACAGAGCTCTTCGATCGTGGACTCAGTGCTCGAGAAGTGGGTGAAAGGATGGGCAGGCCTAGGCGCTCTTGCGAGAGCAAAAGGAGAGTCATGCAGCTTGAGCGTGGCATACCTGTACATCGGCGTCAGCGCTGGACGCCAGCTGAATTGTCAGACCTGGTCAAGCTACGTGAGTCGCCATCACGACCATCGTGGGACGAGATCGCAATGCGCTTGGAAACTGGAAGATCAGCACGTGCCTGTCACTTTCGTTACTGGTTATCGAAACCACAAGACAAGGTCTCGTGAAGTGCACGTTCAGTATTGGATTGCTGGAGGTCAGGTATATGCTATCTTGGCAACTGATACCACACCGTGCAGCACTGGTCCCTCATGGCCTCCTGTACTGCCACACCCTTTACGTTTCGATAAGCATTTGGACATCTTACCTGCATCACTGCTGCGCCCAAATTATCGCCTGCTGTGAGGACATTCTGCCAAGATCCTGGACAGCCTTCACCAGTTCTTTGAGCAAAGATTGAACAATGGGAAGGTCGCGCTCACTTCCGACAATTCCAACATGCAATTGGCCCCCTCGCGTGAAGGTCACCGCCTTCAGAGGATTTGCTGCATCTCCCCCAGGTTTCCAAACATCGACTTTGGACTCCTTGCCTGCGAACAGCATGATGTCTTCTTCCTCGATCTCGTCCTGATGGTGCACTATCGATCCAGCAAGACTCCAGCGTGCTCGGTCTTGATCAGACCACGACGTACATCTGTCGGCAATGGTTTGGAAGCCAAGATAATCCACACCTGCTGATCTGGCTGTCGAGTTTTGAACAAGCTGCAGAGTCTTTGCGCCTGTCTGGCCCGGCTGGAATGACAATCGAACTGGCGTAATATTGTAGCATGAGCCAACAACACTTGCTGACTCTGGAAACTCCGGTATGGCTCGTCCTGAGGTCACACTGCCGAAGACTACATCCGTGGTTCTGAGTCGTCGGGCGAGGACTGTTGCCCATGCCGCAGTCAGCAGATTTGCAGTTGTGACCTCCTCCACTCTCTCTGCGATGTGGACCGGAGCTGATTGGAAGATCCCCTTGTCTCCCTTTTGGATAGCGAGATCTGGTAACAACGAAGGCGACGACCCGTCTAGAACCTTGCGCCAGTAGCTTCGAGCCTTCTCCTGTGCCGCAGCAGATAATGTATGCGCCACATACTCTGGGAACGATGCAGACTTTTCAATGGCTGCGCCTCTATAAAGACTCTCCAGATCAGTGAGAATTCTCGGCAAGGCGACGCCATCGTATTGCGCGTGTGAGAGGCGAATGATGAAGCACTGTCTACCGTCTTCGCCCTGTATCCGGGCAAACTTCAGGAATGGTGAGCCCAGCCGGAGGCATTCGCTGTCTTGCTCACAGTACTGGGCAACGGACGAGGGCAGATCACCCTTGACCTCCTTCCTTCCGACTGTGACTTCCATCTCGCTCAAGATGACCTGGAGAAAGCTGTCATTGTATCCCACAAATACCGTTCGCAAGACATCATGAGCGTTTGTCAATTCTTGGCAAGCCTTGAACAACTTGGCCTCATCGATCGGCGCATCAAAGTATAGCAATGTGTACTGCAAGGCTGTCCTCGGAGCGTCCACGGTCGCGGGAATATCCATCTTCTGCGCATCAGTGACAGGAAGCACGTCCTGTATGGGCCATGACCTGTCTTCCAGCTTGGGTCGGATGATATTTGACACAAACCAGCTCGGATCAGATTGTGCCAGGGTCGAGAAAGGTCGGTATGCCTGAGTCTGGTCCTTGGCTGCTGCCACCTTGACTGCGTCCAGCTTCAAGACCTTGGCAGCATCTCCCAATCGCATGTGCTGGAAAATGTCCGCGACTGAAAGAACGTGGCCCTGCTGACGCAGATCCGAAACAAGCTTCATGGCCAGGACAGAATCGCCACCTAGGCGGAAGAAGCTGTCATCGGTATCGATTTGTGATAGCTCAAGGCGGAGGATTCTTGACCAAGAGCTCTGAAGTATGCGTTCGCTTTCTGTGAGGGACGCTGTCGTCGATACCGCCGCAGCATTGAGGCTCGAACGGATTCGAGTGAGAATTTCTGATGGTATCTGTGTTGCGACAGTCGAGAGGCTTTTGCGGTCAGGGAGCGTAGACAGGCCGACATAGGCTGTCGGGACCATGTACGAAGGCAGAGCGTCTTGCATGACTTTGTCCAGCTTTTTGAGGTTGCCGACCAGTGCAGTATCGATCCTGGAGAGAACCTGGACTCCGAAAGCCTGCTCTGAGTCAGGAACTCTGCTTGTAATGCGGTACTCTTCTTCCAGCAGCTGTACACCGCTGTCAACAGAGGTCGCTGCTTCGAAGAGAACCAGGATCTCGGCAGTCGAAGACTTTCCGCTTACAACGACTGTGGCGGTCTTGACATCTGGTAGATGCTTCGCGACATGACTTTCCACCTCCGCCACATCTACCACATGCCCCTGGAGCGGCAGAAGATCAGCCTTTCGGCTCACGAATGTAAGACCACCATCTTGTTGCAACTGCACAAGATCGCCTGTCGGGGCTACGGTCGTCCGTCGACCTGGATAAGCAGTACTGCCTTTCAACAGCCACGATGGAGCCGGTGCAGGCTGGCCAGGTAAGAACGATCCTTCCAGCCACAACTCGCCCACGCATCCGATCGGCGTCAGCAGTGAAGAGTTTCGTGGGTTGCATACCCAAGGCACGATGGCACGTGGGTAAGGTGAGCCCGTTGTGATGCTTGCATCTGCCCGAAGAGCTCCTTGTGTTGCATCGAACGCCAGCGGTGTTTGCTCATTCCAGCTCCAGATTTGATTCCGTTCACCGTCAGACAGGCAGTCGACTTCAGACAGCAACATCGTTGTATCTAGCATCAACTTCTGGCAAGCAGTCTCAAGCTGTGCTAGAACACGTTGCATCTGCTCTGGGTGTACGAGACTGCTGTCGAAGTTGGCAACTATCCGGATCCCGTCCTTTCTCATGCCACAAGCCAGCATGAGCGGATATGGATTGAAGTGCAACGCTTCTCGCACTACATCACTGACTTCAAAACCGAGCTCGTTGACTACGCCAGCAGCCGGTTCAGGTTGAATGACCAGACCGGTAGGACATTCACTGGCATGTTGCGCGTCTCGGCTGACTTTGCGAATGTTTTGCCAGCCCATGTGCTGATACTGTAGACGAGCTGACATGCTTTGCTGAATGGCTTGCAGATATTCCTGAACAGATTTTGTCCGATTGATGCAAGTCCTGATCGGAATTGTGGCGATAAGTGGTCCGACAATACTTTCTACGCCCGTGAGCGGAATGTCACGCCCGGTCAGAGTCTCGCCGAACACGACATCGTCCTCTCCGGTGTACTGTGAGGCAACGAGAGCCCACGCACCTCGAATCACAGTCGCTACCGTAAAGGCGAAGCCTGATGGGAGCTGCAGAGGTATTGTGCGCTCCACGAAGCCGTCTGGAGTCGGAACATAATCTCTGTGTGGCATCTTTGGAAATTGAGGTCCGACTGCGCCTTCGAGCTCTTTGCGCCAGAACTGCTGCATCTCTGCAGCGTCGACACCCTTGACCCAGTGAACGAAGTTTTTCATCTGTGCAGTACTCTCGGTTGCGAGTTGCGCGCGCAAAGCGTCGGAGACCTTCTGCAGCACAATTGGCTCTGACCATCCATCATAAACCACATGGTGGATCGTCCAGACCATGTACCTGATGCCGTCTTTGGTGTCTTCGACAATGGCATATCGTGTCAGAGCCTGGCCAAGCTCCATCCGGTCCTGACCATCCCGTTGCAGATAATCGACGAGATCGCCAGCAGTGTGCCAAGTCACACCCTGCTTCAGCACCAATTGCTGGTACCCTGGCTCATCTTGTAGCAGAACCACGCGACTTCGAAGAATTGGCTGGCTGCTCACCACAGCTTGCCATGCTGTTTTCCACTCCTCAGTGGAGATATGCCCTGGTATTCGCGCCACTCTCTGTGCCACGTACAGCTTTTGTGACTTCAGCGAGAAGGTGAACAAACTCTCTTGAGTCGGTGTGCATGGATACATGTCCTCGATATCCGACATTTCTGCACCACAAGCTTCTGCAGCTTCTTGCTTGGCAGCTTCGACGTTGCCGACCAGCATTGAGAAGGGCGTTACGTCTTCCTGCGCCGCTTTCTCGGATGCATTGACCACGCTCGCCATTCCTGAAAGTGTCGGGTTGGCGAAGATACCTGCCACTGAGAGCTCTAGTCCAGCGGCTTTGCATGCTGACACTAACTTCATGCCCAGGACCGAATCACCACCCAGGGCGAAGAAGTTGTCACTCGAATGGATCTTTGAGGAGTCAACTCGAAGGATCTGGGCCCAGACCTGCTGGAGCTGTGTCTCAATACCAGTGAGCTCTCGAGAAGAATCCAGTGTAGTACCAGCATCAGTGGTAGAGGGCGCCTGGCCGAGCCTGTTAAGATCGAGCTTGGATCCGAAAGCTCGTAGAATCTTTCGGTCAGTCTTTCCAGAGATCAACACTGGGATCTTATTCACTGGAATATATGCCGTCGGAACCATATACCTAGGCAGGACCTGTTTGATCTGCTCATCGGCTGCATTAAGAGCTTGGTCGAATTCGGCGTCAGTCTTCAGTAATTCCAGTGCTGCGTCCTTTTGCTCTCGTCCGGATCCTTGCGAGACGAATGCGACCAGTTGGGCCTGCCCTACCTCTGGCTTCAAGACTTCAGCGATGACTGTGTAGTCCGAAGGCAATCTTGCTCGTAATTGCGACTCAATCTCACCCAACTCCACACGTTGTCCGCGAAGCTTGACCTGAGTATCTTTTCGTCCAGCGAAAACAATACCACCAGATCCATCAGGATCATACTTGCCAAGATCACCAGTCTTATACAATCGTCCTCGTCGACCACGATACTTCCCACAACCCTCCAACAACCACCTCGGATCCTCAATGAACGCCTCAGCAGTCTTCTTCGAATCATTCAAATATCCTTGTCCCACAATCGGACCTTCGACAAGAATCTCTCCAACGGCGCCAACCGGCATCAAAACCTCATGGTCATTCGGGTCCACAATCCAAATACAAGCCCCGTTTCCAGGTCCAATACTGATGTAATCCCTCCCAGTCGCAGCAGAACTGTTTACAGTACATCCGATCGTACACTCACAAGGTCCATACCCAATCACAATTCTCGTCAGTTTACCCCAAATCTCATTACAATCCCGAGCACTGACTGCTTCGCCTCCGAGACCCAAAGCATCCATATTTCGAATCACATCGTCGTCAAGAATCCGACCGACGGAAGGTGTGAGACCAGCATAATTTATCCTGTACCGACGAATCGCGCCATTGATGTCGTTTAATCTTTCTTCATCGCTGGGAATGCAGAGTGTACCGCCATTCCCTAGAGTCAGAAGCATACTGTCGATGCTGACATCAAAAGCATAAGACGCAAAATCCAAAACTCTGGAATTCGTCGTATATCCCACCGCCGCTGCCCTCGGAATCGCAGAACTCGTATACGTCGAATGCGAAATCGTAACGCCTTTTGGAGTCCCCGTACTTCCAGATGTAAAAATAATATACATCAAAGTATGCGGCGAAACAGGTTCGAGTGGTAGCGCAGGTTCCGTCCGGATCAAATGCGAAAACGTCGCTTCCTCAACAACATGAATCGATTCCCGCGGTAAGATCTGCGAAGCAAATCCATACTGTTCTCTCGAACACAACATTCTCTTAGCATTAACTTGTTCTCCCATATTCTGTAATCTCGCAAGTGGCAAGCTCGGATCCATCATCGCGAACGTAGCACCGACTTTCATCGTTGCGAGTACTGCGACGATCGTCCAGCGAGATTTCTCGAAACAAACTGGTACTACATCGTGATGTTGTACTCCTGCGGATTTCAAGGTATGTGCCATGCTTGTTGAATAGTTATCGATTTGTGAGTATGTGAGTGTACCATCCCAACTATCGATTCCGAGTTTTTCTGGGTATTCGTTTGCTCGTTGGGATATCATTTCTTGCATGCAGAAATTGTGGGTTGGAGGGAGTTTGTGGTTCCAGGACCAGGTTGCTTCGATGTCGTAGGGTGTGGGATGAAGGAGGTTTTGGATGGAGGATTCGGGGTTTGTGAGGCATTGGCGGATGGTGTCGACGAGGCATTGTTTGTAGCGTGTCGCTGTGAAGTCGAGCAAGTTGGAGCTTCGCCATCTTTCATGGATGTAGAGGTTGTTTTGTTCGTATCGTAGTTCGAGGTGGAGGATTCCTTCCTCTTTTGCTTCTTCGGAGGTTTGAAGTAAAGAGCTTGTGCTTAGCAGAAGGCCGATTGGATTTGAGATTGCTGCGTCGTATGTTTCGATCGATGGCTGACTTTGGCGTTTGATAGTTCTGGTGACATCGGCGACGCTGTCTTGTAGTCCTGTGGTGACTTTGTCTAGGGACAGATTCCGTCTCGCAGGCTCATGTTCAACAGTCTGACTTTTGTATGCCCATTCAAAATTCACATTTGTTCCTTCTCGAGTTCGCAAGAGCACGATGAGCCATGATAGAAGCACAACGTTCTCTTTGATTCCAGATGGAGTAGCTTCGTCTTCCGCTGCAAGGTCATCTACATGGAAGACATTGACATGATCATCTGCTGGAGGAGTTGGAGGTAGACGCTCGATATGTCCTCCACCATCACGATAGTCTGGATCATGGATGTTGGCAACGAATGAAGGCGCCATACTGACTGACGCTCAAAAGATGGAATCTTGCTTCATGAAAATCGCTGGAGATTGAGCTCCCGCAAACGATCACAAGTGTTCGACGTCTGATCGCAATGCAAAGGACACTCGAATCATACCTACCTGTGATGTTGCACAGTAGCCAACCAATGATGCTCCCGCCCTACCACGCACTCGCACGAGGCGGGATCGGCGAGGTCGTTCCACATTGTTGCTGCTCCCACGCCGGTGCAATTACGAGATTTCTAGAAACGAATACTTTCGCAGAGCATGTTTCGGTTCGGTGTGACTACTCCATCAGATCAGATCAAAGTTGAGCTACTATCGATAGTAGGACCAGCGTGGGTTGTACATCGGGTACCCACTTAGCAAGCGAAGGCCAAGTGGTATGCTGCTTAACGATGCAGACAACCTTCGAGATCGATCATGAGTTTGCCTGACCCTGTCAGACTAAACGAGCGCTACGAGCTGGCGTGGCACCGCGTGGTTTATGCTTGGACAAGGAAAGTAGCGTGGAACATGGCGTGCTTAGGTGCGTCACAGGATCCATCTGATTAGATTGATAAAAATTTTCCTTCTTGGGCTTGAACCGATCCTCTCCGAGCACATCCTTCATTCGTTGCTACTTGTCAACGCTACTGTGGGAAGTGGTCGCGACGAGTTGCGCTGCTGCTGATGAGAGTGTGCGCCAAAGGACGAGGTTGTGGCCAAGTTCTTGCAGCTCAGAATTTCTCGCCTAGTCTGTTTGAGCTCCGATCTCGGCGAGGACCAAAACCTTGGCGAAGTGAAGAGAGATTGATGGACCATCGTGGAGGAACAGGCTCATGGAGTTGGAGCATTGAACCTCTCGCAATGTAGTTAGAGGGCGCTGATGATTGGTAGCCCACTGTACGGACGAAAGACTTTGCATATCTGGTGAAACGTGAGAACGAATAAACGTTGTTGAGCTATCTATTCTGCCACTGTCTGGTGCATAACATTTTCCCGATAGGAATCACTGCGCTGCATCAGCTCAGCATGACTCCCTCGATCAACGCATCTTCCAGCCTCGATGAGGAATATCACGTCTGCACGTTTGATAGTGTGGAGACGATGAGCGATTGCGATGACAGTGATGCCCTGGCTAGCTTTTTCAAGACCAGCTTGAAGCAGCTTCTCAGATTCTGCATCCAAAGCACTCGTGGACTCATCAAGAATTAAGACTTTTGGCTTCCGCACCAGTGCGCGAGCGATGGACAGGCGTTGTTTCTGTCCTCCTGAGAATTGATTGCCGCTTGGTCCGCACAGAGTCTGGTAGCCGTCTGGCAGTGCTTCAATGACATCGTGGATGTTTGCCAGCTTGCATGCTTCCTTGATCTCGTCGAGAGTGACAGTGTGACCTGGTCTTGCTCCAAGTCCGACGTTGAACTCTATGCTGCCCTCGAATAGAACTGACTGCTGTGGTACCAGACTGATGGTATCTCTGAAGCTGATGTCCCGGCTTTGAGTGATGTCGATGCCATCAAGCAGGATCGAGCCGGCCTGAGGTCTGTATAATCTCTCCACCAGCGAGACTACGGTCGACTTCCCAGCTCCACTTGGGCCGACCAAGGCTGCAAACTGTCCAGGTTTGATATCGATACTCAGCCCATTCATCACCTTGATATCTGGTCGTGCAGGGTATGAGAAATGCACATTTCGCAGCTGCACGCTTGACGCCGATCGATCCGAGGAATGAGACGTCTTCGTTTCCGCGATGGCTTCAACATCCTGCGACTTGGGAGACTCTGGAGCAGCTGACCGGCGCACATGACCTTGCATCCCTTCAGAGCCGATTTCGATCAATCCCAGAATTCTTGCCATAGCTGCTTTGGCAGCAGATAGCTCAGGAGCCAGAGCGAACATCTGACTCCAGAGAAGTGCTCCGACAAGCAATGAAAACACCACAATGAGGAATTGTGTCTGCGTGTAGTTGCCTGCCACAATCTGCTTAGCTCCCCACCAATATGCCAGTGCATTTACCAAGTTTCCTAAGAAATAGGTCATTGCTTGCCAGAATGAGGCCTGAAGGGTGACTGTAAAGATGTTCTGCCGAGGGCCTTTAAGCGAACGCCGATACGTCTGATGAATTTCGTCCTGGATACCCAATGAAGTGACGGTCTTGATGGCCGTCACTGCTTCAACGCCAATATCGATCGATGTCGTGTAAGCGCTTTCATGCTCCTCCTCGAACTTGCCAAGCACTCGCAATTCCATCAAGCCAGCACCAAGCAGGAGCGGAACCAGGGATAGGCACACCAAAGCTATTCTCCAAGCAATAATGTGAGTCAGGATAATGGCCGCAACGAGATTCACAGTGATTGATAGGCAGGTGCCAATCACTGAACCACTTAAGCCAGCGAGTGCAGAACCATCTCTTGTGATGTACGAGAGCAGCATCGGTGGAGTCCGGCCCTTCGATTGATGCCATTCAAGATCTTGCTCGAAAAGGCTTCGAAAGCTCAACACTCGCACATTGTAAACGATTTTCTCGCTCACCCAGCCAAAGCCCGACCAGCTGACCAGATTAGCGAAGAACTCAATGAGCGCGAGTACGAAGAACATCAAGCCGAAGAAGTCACCGCGGGACCTGATCGACGCCGGCGTCCTGCATGGTGAGAGGCTACCAACTGTGTTTCCGAAAATGACAGCTTCGGCAGAAAAGGCACCTCCAACCACAATCGAACCAAGCAGGGCAATGACCAGTGTTAGCGCGTGAGGTCCAAGCGCTGGAGCATATCCCTTTGCGATTGCCCAGAGTGACTTTCGTGGCGTCTCTGGTTCTTCCTCAGCTTCGGAAGACTCGCCATCACCAGATCCGTGTGTAACAGCTTGTGACTTCTCGGGGTCATTGCTGTCAGTCTTATCGGCCTTATCGAACTCCATGCTGGATAACGAGGCTACGCTGGATTTGTTCACGCTGTCGATGCTGGTCCTTGAAGTCTTGGAGTCTGCTGTCGTGCTGACTGTCTGCATGCTGACGAGTTTGGCATAAGCTCCGTCTGGCTTTGCCATGAGCTCAGCATGGGTGCCCTGCTCAAGAAGCTTTCCTTTATGCATAACGACGATATTATCAGCTGCAGTAATGGTGGAGAGACGATGAGCAATCGTGATAACGGTCCTTCCAGAAGCAATATTGTCGATGGCTCTTTGGATGCGTCGCTCACTGGTAGAGTCCAAGGATGCTGTTGCTTCGTCCAATATCAGGACAGCAGGGTCCTTCACCAGAGCTCTAGCAAGACATACTCGCTGCTGCTGACCGCCACTGATAAGGCGTCCGCTAGAGCCAACCGATGTAGCATATCCATGTCGGAGCGCTGTGATGAATGAATCAGCATCTGCCAAAACCGCTGCTTTCTGCACAAGGTGAACGATTTCGACCATCAAAGCTCCTCGCTTCTCGGCAGCCAGCATAAGATCGGAACCTTGCCTCACTTCGAACGCTAGGTCTTCCAACTCATGGCCCAGGATAGTTGATTCGAATCGCGCATGGTCTGGGTTGCTAGAATTGATGAGCCCGTGTGCAATATTTTCTAACAAGGACCGGTTCAGCAAGGAAGGCTCCTGTTGTACTAGGCTGAGGTAGCTACGCAGGTTCCTTGCATTGATTTGTCGAAGGTCGTGCCCGTCAAACGTGATCTGGCCACCTGTGGGATCGTATAGCCTCGTTACGAGGCCTGCAATGGTGGATTTACCACTCCCGGAGAGACCGACTATTGCAGTGTGCTTCTTCGCTGGGATCGAAAGATCAAGGTCGTCAAGTACTGTTATCTCTGGTCTCGACGGATACGTAAAAGACACATTGCGCAGCTCAAAGCCTCCTATGGCCTGTTCCAGCTTGAGACCAGAATCGGTGTCTCCATCGAGCGCGGATTTGCGATCAATGTCCTCGCGTAGCTTCTCGTAGGATGCGACAGCTGCCCCGAAAAGATGCAAAAATGGAGCCACCTGACTCAAAAGCAGTGTGGCTTCGACAAGAATGAAGATTACAGTGAAGACCGCTCCCACGGTCGTGCCAATACCGCCGCTCTCAAGTGCCCTGGCTACCTCCCTGCTGCCAAGCCAGAATGCCAAGCCGTTTGCAGCGTATGAGATGAAGTAGAGGATTCCGGACTGTATACCTGTTGCAGTAGCCTTCTTCATGCCTTGGCGCTCAGAAGCTTCAAGCTCGGCAGAAAACTTCTCCTCGAGTCGATTGTGCGCTCCAAAGGCTTGCACCACGACAATGTTGGAGAGGGCCTCTGAAGCGATGGAGGCGGCGGTCGCAGCATAATCAGACATCAACCCGCTATACTTCTCGATATAATGACTTCCCACAAAGGACATGATGAAGTAAGCCGGAATGAGCGAAAGCAGGATCGCTGCCAGGATCGTATCCTTGATGAATGCCACGATGTATGCGGTGACGAAGAAGGAAACACTGGAGAGCACAATCCCGACTTTCTCGGCCGTTCCAGAACGAATGGCCTGAATGTCTCCATTGAGACGTGAGGCCACCTCTCCAGGCGGCAGGTTGTCGAAAAATAGAGGTTCCTGTCGCAACAATGCTTTGAGGTACGCTTCCCGTAGTCGCTGAGCCAGTCGTGCTCCATTGAGACCCCAGCAGAGCAGATGAGCATATATTAAGACAAATTGAGCCTAGCATGGCATCAGTGCAGGTCTTCCGTCAATCTTCGCCAGACTCACAATTGCCAGATACACGATGATCAGAATTCTGCCATTGATGTTTCCTTGATCAGAGTTTCGGGATGCTTGGTCGTCACTGCAGGTGGCATCGTTGAAATCGTCCAGGAGTTGACCGAATAGAATTCCTATGATCGGAAATGGCACTCCAGCTGCTATGGCGGCGATGATTCCCAGAAGGAGCGTTATCAGGTCTCTCGGAGAGGGACTTGCTGCCAGAAGCAGGCGATAGTAGCCTGTAACCCCTCGAAGAGCCTGCATCTTGGCCTGCTCCAAGATCCGCAATCACACAGGCTTATCAAGTCTTGTCTTCATCAAAGTCCAGCATCTTCAGGCAATCCAAGAGTGCCAAGATCTTGCATTGCAACACAGCTCAGTCCTGCGCCCTGGCAGGTCCACCCGACCTCGGATCGTTCGACTTCTTCTTGTGCCCATCGTGGTTTCGCGTAGTCGGACAGAGCACAGTCCAGAAGCTGGTTTGCATTCAGACTACGCCACAGCGGGCATCCTGCAGGCCCTGCAGTGTCCGGTCAGGTTCACCCACGCTGGTGGCCATGTGAGCGGATCTTAGCATAGCGCGGTAGCGATCTAATCTGATGAAAATTTTCCACCGGTCGCTACGCGTCGGTGAGTGAAGTCAGCAAGGTTTACGCCACGAAAGTCTATGCGGACCACACTTCCGAGAATATGCCAAGCCGCGAAGCCACGTTGCTGGTAGCGCGTTTCCTTCTCCTATAGACACACCCTTCACGACACCAACCACGATGATCGCATTGTGAAGACACCGGGTGATCGGCATACGAACTTCATCCTTCAGCACATCGACACGACGTTCTGAAGATGTGCACTTGATGTTCTTGATCGCGGCATACCGTCGCTATACAAGCGGTTTTCCACGCTGTCATCATCGTGTCTGACAAGCCACCGGAAGCAGAGGTCTGCATCACAACGATCTCAAGTCGTTCCGAGGTGTAATGGATGTCTTGAGTTCTGACCTGCCTATAGCTTTGAATTTACCCACCTCACTGGCCGCTTCTCCACGAACGCCTCAATGCCTTCCCGGAAGTTGGCTCCCTTCATCAGACGTGGGTACCATTGATTAGCCAAAGTTTCCACAGCTTCCTCCACGCTACCAGACTCCCAGCTCAGTCTGATACCTTCTCGCCCGACAATCACAGCATCTGGACTATTCTGGCAGATTTCTCTGGCCAGTTTGATCGCGGCTTCGGCGGCATTATCCGCTGAGGCCACGACTTCATTGACTAGTCCCCAATCATGAAGCGTCTGAGCGCTGACACTTCGGCCTGTGAGAGTCAGCTCTGTGGTGCGTTGCAAACCGAGAGTCCTGGTCAGCCTCGGTAAGCACCCTGCCACGGGCACTATTCCTCGCTTCACTTCTGGTAGCGCGAACACTGCCGAAGATGCAGCTACGATCAGATCACAGTTGGCCACCATTTCAAAACCCCCACCCATGGTTATGCCGTTAACTGCGGCAATGATTGGTTTCTTGCCACTTCTTCGTGGCAGTCCAGCTAGACCGGGCGCAGACATGTCATTGACAATTCCTGCCTTGTTCATGGCGTTCCATTCTGTCTCAGGATCAGATCATGCTCAGACATGCCACATGAGAGGGCGAGGAAGTGAAAAAACCTTGCAAATCGGCGCCGGTGCAGAATGCTCGACCGCTGCCGGTGATGATCGCAACCCATAGGTCTTCATCCTGATCGAAGAGGTCCCAGATATCTGCAATCTCGCGACTTGTCGCCTTGTTGATGCTATTCAGCTTTTCTGGTCTGTTGATGGTAACTTGGACAATGTGCTCCGCCGGAAATGAAATGTAGAAATGCTGAAACTGTTGCGAACCAACTTTGGCAGCCAACGAGCCGTCAGAGGTTGGACGAGATGCGGACATGATCGCAATCGCTTCATATGCTGGGTCACAATGCGCATGTTCTCGATGAAGTGGACTTATACGCTGCTACCACTGCGTATTCGGAGCATCCACAGCAGCAAACTAACTGCCTATTTTGATCCCGACCAACCGCGTCTCCACTAGCGTTAGCGTCTTAGGGCCCTCCCACCCACTGAAGATTCTACATTGCCTGCTTCCGGCTCTCGGCTCTACAGGATGAAGAAGACAACATCACGGAACGTGTACAACGTGCACGGAGTAGTTCTGGAACATCCTCGGTACGGCTTGCACAACGAACACAAGCGGAGTCGATTAGCTGACGATCGGAGCTCACACGCAGCCCCAACGACGAATCTTGCTCTGGAGCATGGTGCCATTCTGACCTGCTGTTCTAAATATCACGCTAGATCGTAGAGAACTATCGAGCTCGTAAGCAATAATTGTTCAGCAAGAATTTCTGCTGGAAGCTGCTCTTTGATCTTGTATCTTACCATGGCTGCAGAGATCTTCGACGACACACATACAACTATAAGCGCAGCCGAACGAAAGACATTGGAGCTCATCCAACAGACCACTATGCCGACCGAAACAATGGCTTCTGACAAGTATCCCAAGGTCAAGCTCCCGCATCCTTTTCTTACAACATACAAAGTTCGAAGCATATCCGAATCGACGCCCTCACAATTGGTCTTAGGCCTGGAAGATCAACCATCATCCGGACAGCCACTCAACAAGCCGCTACATAATGATAGCCTGTCCTGGCTAGACCTTACTTTCAGACCAAGAGCAGAGTGTCCTCCAGCTTCAGACAACAGCGCATGGGCTAGAGCGTACAGAAGCCCAGAGACCATTTTCCAGTGGAATGGACATGCAGCACCAAGTCTTGGTCAAGTCTGGAACATCGTTCACGCGATATTCCTGGCTCATCCGATGCATGAGTACTTCCGATTGGCACTGGAGGGCTCAGAGAAAGAGTACGTCTGGAATGAGCTGCTTGCGACAGGTCTTGCGGTCAAGCATCCCAAGCCTTGGAAATCCGTAGCACAAAAGGTCTCAGACGATGAACTGCTTGTATTGCGTAGTGCGTTCTGGCAAGGAGCAGCTTCTCCTACTGGACCACGACCCATCTGGGTTGTTGGAGATGGAACAGATGCCCACTTGCGGGAATCGTTGGCGCAGTACCCAGCAATGCCCGAGCAGTATCAGCTTACCATGAAGTTCCCAGAGGAAGCCGTGTACACAAGGCATCCGACCCGACGACCAAAGCCATTCCCGGGATCGATCGTATACAGCCGATACATTCCAGAGATTGATGAGCTATTCTCATTAGAGGCTGTAGACTACCAAGATCAAGAGCATCTGGAGCTCTTCAACAAGTGGCAGAATGACCCGCGAGTCGCTGCAGGCTGGAACGAGACTGGTACTTTAGAGCAACATCGCGAGTACCTGCGCAAGCTTCACGAAGATCCTCACGTCTTGTGCCTCTTCGGCCGTTTCAACGACACCCGGTTCTCGTACTACGAGCTCTACTGGGCAAAGGTACGCATCACAAAGTCTCGATGCTCAGACTTCGAACAATGCTAATCATTACATAGGAGGACCATTACGGAGCACACTATGATGCACATGCATACGATCGCGGACGACACTCCCTCGTTGGCGATGCTTCATTCCGCGGTTCGCACAGAGTCAATGCCTGGTACTCAAGCTGCATCCACTACTGCTTCCTAGACGACCCTCGCACTATCAACGTCGTCGGTGAGCCAAAAGCCACTGGTGCAACAATTTTGAGCTACGAGAACTCCGTCGGTCTCACAATTGGTAAATACGTTGACCTTGGACACAAGAGATCAGTTCACTCCAACGCAAGTCGCGAAAAGTGGTTTCAACTCTGCCCTCTCTTCTGGGATGGCCGAAAGAAACCACTTGAGTCCGCTGACCGAGCAGCTTGGGATGCAGCAGCTACAGCGGAACTGGTTGAGAAGCTCACAGCAAAGCTCTAAGGCAACGATTCGGCAAAACTTTTTTCTTTGAGATTCTCAGCGTTCAAGCCAGCCTCGGAGGAATTGCAAAATTTGTGTTTCTTGGTCCGCGTAACGCGTATGGTGTCGCGAGGGGTTGCATATGTAGAACTAAGGTCTAACCAAAGTTATCTAAGCTGTATGGTCTAATCAGATCCGCCTAAGCGTGCATTAGTGCCCACATGTGACGAGCAACCTGGAAGTCTCGGCATTGCTTCGCTTGCACGAGCTTCAATATGATTTGCACAAGACCAGGGTATGGTTCAGGATGGTGCGTTGCACTAGCGTCTTTCAAGACCTGGCTCGGACTTATGGTCGTTTTTGTGGACGTGGAACAAGTTTTGCTCGAAAGCCGATTTCGGGCAGTGCAATGGCACGGCGGAATCTCGGCACGGCGTGACATTGTGGCAGGAATGATGGAAGCTCGGACGAGCAGCAGCTGCGCGACCTGACTGACGACTATCAATCTTATCAGATCTTGTGACTTTCGGAGCCGATACCAAGCTGTGTTGACAACCAGCATGGCTTCGAAGTTCTGGCCTAAAGGAGGTCTGCCTGGCATCTTACATCACTTTGTATGTAGGCAATCGTAGTGAAGACACACTGTGCACAGCTGACTGAAAAATCGTGCTCAGACAGAGACGCTCGTCGCCTTTGAGTTCACAAGCAATGCCGTCAGCAAGCCTCATAGCTTGCTCTTCGTCGGTGGACTAGGCGATGGTCTTGCTACGACGCCTTATGTTCGCGACCTCGTGCAAGCACTGGAAAAATCTCCATGGTCGGTGTTCACTGTCAACTTGACATCCTCATACCAATCATGGGGCCTGGGACATCTCGACAGAGACACAGACGAGATCGCAAGATGCCTCAACTACATCAAGGACTACAAGCATGACAAGTTCGGAGCAGGCAAGATCGCGTTGATGGGTCACTCAACTGGATGTCAGGACATATTGCACTACCTGTCAAGACCCAATCCTGCTACTAGCAAAGCACCATTTGATCCAGATCTGGAACACGTCGAGCGACCGGCTTTAGATGGTGCGATCATGCAAGCTGCAGTCTCAGATCGACAAGTTGTAGACCTACTCCTCGAACAACCAGAAGGCTTCAAAGGCCACTCTCAAGCAGAACTAAAAGCAACTTTCGCTCAACTGGTGGCAATGTCCAAAGATGCAGAAAACTCAAAGCAGAATTGCGACACCCTACTTCCACTATGGATGACCAGTCAGATCTATCCAGACGATCACGTCCTCACAGCACGAAGATTCCTAAGTCTGATCAGCCCAGAAAGTCCGCAGAAGCCACGAGAGGATGACTTGTTCAGCTCGGATCTGGGTGATGAAGTTTTGCAGACGACCTTTGGAAAGATCAGGGAGCGAGGGTTGTTAAAGACGAAGTTGATGGTTATGCAGTCGGGAGCTGATCAATCTGTTCCTGCTTGGGTTGACAAGGGAGACTTGATGGCAAGGTGGGCGAAGATTATGGGAGATCAGTGGGATCATGAGAATAGCGGTATCATTCCTAATGCTTCACACGCATTAAGCAACGATGATCAAGAAGAGCCAAGGAAAGATCTTGTCAGAAGAGTGCTAGGTTATTTGAACGCGGTGCTTGCCGATGAAGGTATGAAGTCTTGATTTTGTAGACTTAGAGATGATTAGTGACTGTATTAGACCTTGTCAGATATGCTCCTGAGCGTCCTTCCTTCACGGACATATTTCTGGAAACTGCGGTTCGCTGTCTTGTCTAGAGGCGACTACTGTCGATGTGAAATTCCAAAGTAATATACGCAGGTAAGGGGCATGGCGAAAATGATGACCAGGTCTCAGAAAACTGGCGTATAAGCGAAGGGTATCCTCGTATGCTCCATTATTCATGCTCATACTAGAAACGAAAGTGGTATTATCAACAACAAACGCCTCGCCTCACTGGTACTACTACATCTTTGTAATGCCTTTCAAAGGTGTCAAGCCACCAGTCTAGAACAGAACACCCTTGGCTTGTGTCCTGGTGAGCTTGAGGTCCTTGATGACGACCATCCAGATCAGGGCAGACGCCATGACGGCAGTACCAGCAATAAGCATGTTCTGTTGCGCAATGGCGTATGCTTTCTGGATAGCAATGCGAGTTGGGGTTCCCTTCTCGTAGCTTAGCTGAGTCGCAAGGTCATCGTAGATTGTCTCCCAGTCGCCAACCGTAGCGGCAGGCAGGTATTCCTGCAGCTTCTGTGGCAGTGTATTTGTCCAGATTGCGCCGGAAATACTGCCACCGATGGCACCACCGATGTTACCAAAGACACCGAGCACAGCAAGCGCCGATGCTACATTGTTGTGGTCAGATGCAGCGAGGACTGCTACTTGCTGGCAAATGATCATAGCACCTCCTGCAAAGGCGATGAAGATTTGGCACATGACTTGATAGCCATATCCTGCTCCTGGCTTGCGGAAGTAGATCATGAGACCCTCGAAGAGAATGTAGACTGGTACCGCCCAGAAGAGGATCCATCGGAAGCGACCAGTCTTCTTGATCGCAAAACCGACGACGAAAAGCCAGACACCTGAAACGACGTCGAAGATACTGCTTGTGTATCCAGCAAGCTCGATGCTCGTGTAGAAGACAACTTGCAGGTATGAGGTATAGTAGTCAAACCAGCAGTAGTATGCAACCTGGTAGCACACGTCGAGCAGACAGGCTCCAACGACAGTTCTGGAGACGAGAATTTCCCACGGAATGAACGGCACGGGTGCGATGTATCTTTCGGAAAGGGCAAAAGCTACGAGACAGCAGAAGCCAAGGACCAAGAGTGCGATGATGTAGCCTTGGCTCCAACCGTCTGCAGCGGATCCGGCGATCGTGAACGGAAGGAGGATCATGACGAGACCTGCAGCGAGCAAGAAGGTTCCGACAACTTTCGAGCATTAGCTTGTGTTCTACTAGGTCCATTTGTGTCCACTTACGATCGAATTGAATGATGTAGTACCACACGCTCTGCATGAAGGTACGGCCACTGCGCTCCTTTGGACGAAGCAGACCACGCTGCTTAGCAAGATGGCGGTTGTAGCGAAGCAGCACGAAGTAAGGTGTTGCCACGACCGGCAGGATAATGGCAAAGCAGCCATATGCCCATCTCCAGTTGAACTCGTAAAAGTGCTGCGAGGCTGATGCTCCAGCGAACGCTGTAATGATGTACGGAGATGAGGTGAAGGCGTATGCAAGACCTCGATCGCGCAGAGTGGAAGTGTCAGCTGTGATGACATCGATACAGAAGGTCATTCCGGTGAACCCGACGGTGTAGAAGACCTGTAAATCGTTAGCCTATTCTCAGTGCATTATTATACACCTCAAGATCGTTCTACCTGTGATGCACAATACGTCTCAATGTCATTGCAGGTGGCAGATAGGATGAGCCCAATCGTCGCGAAAATGACCATGGCTGCAAAACCAACAGATCGATCGAAAAGGTTGAGAATCTTGGCGAGAGGCATGTAGCACGCGGCGCCCATGACACTGGACACCACCGAGATGACTGGAAGCAGCGAATGCGACGCAAACGCGCTCGTCACGTAGGCAGACAAGTTGCTGGTGATGGAGGACTGGAAGGCATTGACGAAGTACAACAGCCACATGCTGAAATTATTTCGTCAGTCTCTGCACTGCTGGCTGTTTCTTTCGCGCTTGCTAACTCACAGGATGTAGGCCGTTCCCAACGTCGTCTTCGTCCACGTCAAGGTGATAGCTTCCACTGCCGTGACACCATCCTGAGCGGCCTCATTTGGGACCTGAGCGTCAGACACAGCTGGCCGCTCTGCAACCTCGCCTTGCTGCTTGCGGTCAGATGAATTGACGCGTTCGATGCTGCTGTTGTCTGAGGTGGGCGACTCGGTGCCATCGTTAACTGGTCCTTTCAAGTTGGGGATCCAGAGGCCGACGACATGCTGCCAGGTGAAAGACATCTTGGCAAGAGCTTGGTGTTGTTCCTGGTGTCTGCTATCACAGATCTCCAGGAAGACGATGCTTGCTCAAGTACAGTCTCTGCCAGGAGTCCACGTGGGGCGCTGTAGCGAGAAACCCGCTTCACAGCAGAAGTCTGCTTCGGATGAGGTGCCGGAAACAGAGCCTGGACAGGATCAACAGTAGCCGCGTCGCTGCCAGGCCTTCTCGGGCGAGTGTGACTGGCGATGGGGGAAAATTTTGATCTGATAAGATTTCGTCACGCCATTCCTGCGAGCGGATCAGCCGAAAGCCTCGTGTTGGTGAATGAATTGCCATGGCGTTCCAAAGCGCCCACACCAACCGACTCTGGATCAAGTCGGCGATGCTCCTTCCAATGAACTCCTCTCCGACCTCGGTCGGCTTGCGCTACTTAGCAAATAGCAATCTGATTAGATCCTCATTGCCTCCGTCGCGCGACCGGTTCGCTCCCAACGCAGGGCTTCTGAACGTGCATGACTTGAACACTCCTTCGACGTCGTGTGGTCGTGGCCGCCCCGAACCTCGTACGTGGTTCTGCAAGCTTTTGCAGTGGATCGAAAAGACTCTTCTGAAGGTCTCGGCAGTCTCGGCAAAAGCTTTGCATGAGATCCAGAAACGAGAGGTCGGAAGCGAGGTTGGGCTGTCATCCCACGCTCAAGCACGGAGCCCACTAACTGTGACCACCACCAAATATTGATGGGATGGTTGATGGAACGGGAAGTTGTCTTTAGCCGCGGCGACTCTTGGACACATGCACTCCGCCTCACCGACATTGCTCGGCCACACAATATTGTAGTGCTTCTGATGAAGTCTGCATCCGCATACATTGGGATGACTCCGATATTGATGCACGGCAAGAGACATTGATGGAAACAGCTGAGCAGGACTCGAGCGGAAGCCACGTCTGACGATAGCATGGCCGACATTGCATCAATAACCTCATTCACACGGCGTCGAATATTCGATGGAATCTTTCTGATGGCACTACTTTCATGTCTCCGAGACATGGTGTCTGAGATGTCGTTAAGTATCGACATAGTCATATTGACGTTTGCGCTCATATTCTTGCTGGGAGTCATGGTGATGGTACGTAGGGAGCGATCTTGATTCCCAGTCGTGCTCACAAAGCTGTAGGTCATCTGCAATCTCGTCGTCCTTGTCGCAAATCTGGAAGAAGGATTCACATCTCGTGTACTGAAGACTCGCAAGACCAGAATTGGGTCCAGGTCTCGCAAGTTCAAGAAAGTCAGGTTCGAAGACGAATGCTGTAAAATGCAGTGAGGGAGGAAGCATTGATATTCAGGCTGGATCATTATTGAACAGGATCCTCAATTGCTTGCTCCGTTGGAAAGCTTGCTATGTGCCGCGAAGAAATTCGGTCATCTGAGAATTTTCGACAGATTGATACCTTGGAGAGGCCTGCTACGTGACATATCGGAATGTAACCACAGCTTTGTCGCCCATTCCAGAAACCTTGCCCAACACTTTCCCGACATTTTCTCCTTCCTGGATTTCTCGCTGCTCGATGATCTTGTTCTGACGACCAAGATAAGCCTTGATACCGAAGGCCATACCGGCACATACCACGCAAGCTCCACTCATAATACCACCGCCGGCATAGTATCGAGGTTTCTGGGAATCTGGAAACATGTACGCTGTATAAAAGTGAGCTACTCCAGCGCCCATCAGGTTTACTATAGCCAGAGCTGCGGCACGCTTTGCTCGAGGTCGAGGCAACGTCGATGACAGCCAGGATACGCAAAGATTGTACGGCGAGTATGAGCCAGCTGCAAGCAGCATCATCGCAAAGTATCGGGCGCCAATGGTTGGCACAAACATGGCCTGTTAATCCACAGTCAGCTTTCGCGACAACGATCTACTCATGGTTTTCAAGCTCACCAAAAGGTTCCCGATAAGAGCCATAGTCATGGAAGCGGCGATATGAAACCCTCTCTCCTTCTTCGCCGCCGCGTGGAACGATAAAGCTAAAGAGCAGAAGAAAGCGAACATATACGGCGGAGCCGTAAGCAACAGCGTTATCGTGGAGCTGAATCCCAGAGTTCCAACGATGGACTGCAGGTAAGAAGTCAGCAGACGGCAAAAATAGGCCCTATCGCGCTTTCAACTCACCGGAAAGAAATTGTTCCAAGACTGCGCCGTCAACAACGACATCTGCAAGACAATAAACATATACAGTTTCGGATCCCTCAGCGCCTGCCTCAACCCATCCCTCATCGATTCTTCCTCATCATCCACAATGCCCGCATTCTCATTCCTAATCCTCCACTCCACAACAACCTGCTGTTCTCTACTCAACCAGAACCTCTTCGTCTTGAGCGGATAATCCGGCAAGAAAGGCCAAATGCACAATGCAATGGATAGCGTCACACTGCCTTCTATGATGAACAACCACCTAGAAGCAATGGGTACAAGGGTCAGCAAAGGTTCATTTGATGAGCGACCCGAGACTTAGCTGTCATCTTTGACCCCGCTGTATCATCCGCTCACAGACATGAAAATCGACTCACCGCCAAGCCGCCTTCCCCAGGACATCCTCCATTTGAGATGTGATGCCTGCGGCTATGAGGCCGCCAAAAGCCGAAGCCAACATATTCGCTCCATAAAGAAATGCGATTCGAGGTGGGAGTTCGGAACGTTTATACCAGCAACTCATCAAAAAAAATACGCCAGGCAAGAAGGGACCTTCGACGAGTCCTAAAACGAAGCGTGCGAGGAGGAGACCGACGAAGTTGTGGACGAAACCTTGACATAGACTGACCACGGCCCAAGCAGCGACTACGGAGCTGAGATATATTGAGGGTCGGATTCGGGTTATGAGGAGGTTGGAGGGGACTTGGGTTAGGACGTCTAAGAGATGAAAATGTAAGTGGATTGTTTGGGAGGAGGGGAAATGGGGACTTGACTTACAGCCAACGTAAAAGATCATTAAACAAGTATTGTATTCTGAGTTACTGATATTCAAGTCTTGAGGAAGTTTTACGATTTTTGCGGAAGCGATGTTGTTTCTGTCGAGGATGTTTAATAGGAAGAGGACGATGACGGAAGGTAGCAAGAAAGTGTCCAGTCGACGGACGGCACTTCGCTCGAGGTGTCGTAGGGATTCATCGTTGAGGTGAGAGAGCTCGTCTGGGATGGGTAAGGTTTGTTGCTGCTCGAAGACGATTTGGTCGATATGCTCTTCGTGAGAGCTTTTGGTCTGCTTGTCGTCCATGTCTGTTGCCAATATCCAAGACTACCAACGATGTTCAAGCTTCCCTAGCATAGATGTAGTCGTCTCGGAAATAGCTTCTCCGATATGCGGCAGGCCTCCGTGATGCTTCTCCGCACAGCAAGCATGTGGAGTGCCCCATGGGACCAGAAGTACAGCAACAGTGCAACGTGGAGCATCGAGCCGGCTTGGGATGCTTGTTATCCGGCTGTCGGCATTGGAGTGTGTAATTATGGGACGATCGCTTGAAGAGGTGGCTGGAGGGTTCTGTCCACTTCGTTGCAGTTCATGCTCTGATCATTGCACCTAAGCAACTCAATGTCTTCTCGGTGAGATATCTGATTTTCTTCCTTCACGGTCATCTCATGTCTGTGTCTGCCTCTCTGTAGCCTCCCTCACGTTATCGCCATTGACAGGCGTCAAAGGCTCCCTACCCCCAAGGACCTCCACAATATTCTTCATAGCATTCAGCTCAAAGTTGATTCTAGTGTCAAGTGCCCCACCACCTATATGTGTTGTAAGCGTGACATTCTCCATCTGTGCCAGTTCCGGGCTGACTTGTGGTTCGTTGTAATGCACATCCAGTCCCGCAGCACCGACATGTCCAGTCTTTAGAGCTTCAATGAGTGCATATTCATCAATGACTTCGCCTCGAGAAGTATTAATGATTCGAGCTCCAAATTTCATCTTGGCCAGAGAGTCCGTATTGATGAGGTGCCTGGTATGAGCATTCAAAGGCACGTGTAAGGAGATGCAATCTGATTGTGCCAGCAAGTCGTCAAAATCCAGATACTCGATTCCGAGATCTCTCTCTTCCTCAACACTCGGCCTCCTCACATCAAAGTACCTCACAGTCATCCCGATGGCCTTAGCCTTACCCACAAGTTTCAAACTAATATTCCCCAGCCCAACAATCCCAAGTACTTTCCCATTTGGATTCGCAGAAATCGTCGCAATCTTCTTATGGGCTTCCGTAAATCTGGCCGGGTCTGCCGTCCTCGCAGCTAATTGACTCATCGTGAAATTTCTGAACACGCTCAGAATCATCCATAACGCAGTGTCCGAGACCGCATCATCTGAAGCCCCAGCTCCGTTACAATACAAGATTCCTCTACGGCCCAGAGCATCGACATCGGCCCAATTATAGCCGGCTCCGGCTGAAGCGAAGATGCGAACTGAAGATGGTAGTAGACTGATGAGTTCCTCGTCCCATTGACCCATTTCGCCTCCGGATTGAAAATGTGGCCGGAATATGGCTGAGAAGTTTCCGAATTCATGATTTTCCAGTGCTGTTGTGAAGTCGCCTCGATTCAGTTTGTCATTGTGTACTATCTTGAAGCGGCTTGAGAACTCTTGTTCGTAGTAGTCGTGATTGTATTTGATTGCCTCGCCGATATGTAGCACCGTTGGCCTGTGATCTGCTTCGCCCATGTCTGTCGGTATTTGGTCGTGTGCGCGCGAGCTCACACGATGTACAATGTACTGAGACTGGCCTAGAATTCCATATGTGATATTGCTGCTGGTCTCAGATGTCGTCGGAGAGTCGATACCGGCATGTTGTTGAAGCTGCGGAGACATCTCGCCGGGCGAGGTCCACTTCTCGGCCAGCGGATCAATTTCCGGATGATCTCGGCTTGCCATTTTCTTTCGGTATGGGTTGCCCTGCTGTGCAATCTGTTTGGGCACCGTTGACGACACTCTCTACGTGCCTCACAAGCCTGAGATCTCTCGCTGTCTCTACACATCAGTTGAACATTCCCTTACCCTCCTTCCTGTCAAGCAAATTCTTCATGACATCCATGTCTTTGCCATCCTCCTTCTCAGCAAATCCAGGCATAAGAGCCAACCACTGATACACACTTCCTCTCAAATCCTTGGGCATCCTCGCAGGCATCTTCAAGACCTCCTCCATTGCGTCAACGCATCGCCTAGCAGTGATGTCGACCATGTCAGAGCCAGCCGCTTTGCTCACATCGAAGCCATCGCCACCATTCAAGTGCTGTGTTCCGGCCGCGCTTGCTAAGGCTTTCTTGTACTCCAGCATACCATCAATCACAACACCCTTCGTGCGCGGCCAGAAAGAGCTCATGAGGTTCCACGGTTCGCCAGCTCCTGTAGGATGGCTGCCTTGGTCTCCGCCACCACGGAAGTCGCTTCGAAGGATGACTGATGGTATATCGGCGAATTTGGCAACCAGGTACTCAACTACAGTTCCAGAATCCAGTTCCGCTCCATCGTAGGTAAACAATGCCAAGTCGCAAGACAATAGGGCCCTGATATCCTTATCTCGGATATTGTGAGGTGTTACATCGCCACGCTGCTCGAGATCTTGGGGTAGCAAAGGCACAAATTTGCCATTGCTGAGTTTTGTAATTGCTCTTGAAAGGAGAACGTTGGCGTGGAGATCTCCTAGCGTGAAGAGGGGTCCGGCGTGGTAGTAAGTATATGTCTTCTCTTGAGGCGTAGAGAGGCCATTGGCAGTGGTGGCATGGTCGATATGCACGTCCAATGGCTGACTTGAGGCGTTGCTTGATGAGGCCATGGTAGTAGCGAGGATGCGGTGTTGAGAGCAGCTGGCGAGAAGTTGCCAGCCTTGATAACCAGATTGAAGCTTGGAGAAGTGAGCTCGCGGGCGTTGCAGGTTGAGACTGGTCAGTAGTGCTATTTTGGTGATGTTTAAACATGTATGATAGTACAGGAACAACAAAGTTTTTGAGGTTCGAGAAGCCAAGACCTTCGGATAGGCGAAAGTTTAGCCGGATGAGAATGCAAGGAGACCGGCGACATGCGTGACACGATATTGCCATTCAACTTCCCTTCCTACGATGGATTCGTCTCAGCAATGAAGGACGCTGTGATAAAGAAAGATGTGGTCGGCATTCGGCAGACAAAACCTTCTGGTGAACTTGGAAACTTGACCGAGGAGCATCGCATCTCCAGCTCGGTCAATAGTATAGAAGACAGATGATACTTCACCATACTCGTGATAATCGGCTCTGGCATTGGATAGGTCCAGGTATCATATTGGAGGTGAGAGCAGGAAGGAGAGCAGCACTTCCGCAAGCAGTCGAGAGGATCACCAAGGAGCAGGAAGTCCACCGAGATCTGGAGCAATGGAAGCAGGCCAGGGACTTTCATTTCAAGACTGCGTACGCCAGCGCCACTCATGTCGGGTGTTCAAGTCTGATGCTGTGCCGGCGACCTTGCTGAGGGAATGTCTCGAACTTGCCAGACTGGCACCATCAAATTCAAACGTCCAAAATTGGCGATTGACGATTGCATCGGGCGTGGCTAGAAATCGCGCTGTTGCACCACTCACAAACGCAAGTCTAGAAGGAGAGCCAGTTCTGCCACCTGTTCCAGAGAAGTACCAGAGATATCGGAATGAGCTCGTCAAGCTCATATATGGCGAGCAAGGTTACGATGTGATGGGAGATGATCGTCGTGAAGAGAGACAGGCGAAGCGTCTCCTGCAATGGGAATTTTTCCACGCTCCGACTTGCGCCGTCATAAGCATGGATGACTGCTTTGGACTGGCAGATGCCTTGAGTGTGGGCATGTTCGTCAACACATTCGCTTTAGCGCTCACTGAGCGAGGAGTGGGCTGCTGTTTTCAGATAAGCGTGACTGGCTACCCAGAAGCATTGAAGACTGGCTTCCAGCTAGATGATGCCCAGCAGATCCTTTGTGGTATGGCGATCGGCTGGCCTGTTAAGGAACATGCTGTAAATAACCTGAAATTTGGAAGAGATCCAATAGAGAAGCAGGTCACGTTTCTGGAGTGAGCAAAATTATCGCCATACACTGTCAGTGCAGAAAGAACTTGTACGTTACAGTAGCGCCTCATCCACATCTTTCCCATATCATTTGCACAAAGAATTGGTTTGTGTTAGTCGAGCTTCCGGCTGGGCAATGCTTTCAGACTTGATGTGAGTACAAGCAAGCCCCTTTCCTTCTCTTGCATGAAACGCGTTCTGAGGATGCTGTTGAAGGTGTGAATCCGGGCGAAACGGACATCGTCACAGCATTGTCGGTATAGCTTCGTACCAGTAACGTACGCGTACTTGTTGTCTGCCTACTCTATCGGCGTCCGCATAGAGCTCAGATGATGTGATAGTTGACTCGGAGTTGATGGACTCGCGCGTCTCCAAAACATCACCGTCAAGCCAAGTCGGGCCACCTTCCACTGAGTCAATGCCCCTCCAAAACCTGAACCCGAAGCGTCTGACGTGAATCATAGCTGTCCCGCAAACAAATTATTGGAATTCACGCGACAACCGCATTGGCTTGACTACACACCTGCAATCATGGCCGACGAAGCGAAAGAGATCCCAGAGCGCCCCAAAGAAAATGCTGAGCCCGCAGCAGGTGGCGCTGAAGGCGAGAAAGGGCCATCGAAGAGTGCATTGAAGAAGATGCAGAAGGAGAAGGAAAAGGCCGAGAAGGCTGCGCGCATAAAGGCCGAGCAAGAGGCGAAGAAGAAGGCTGACGAGGCAAACGATGTGAGCAAAGAGGACTACGGCGAGCTGCCTCTGGTGCGGATATCGACGGGCGTCAAGCACGAGAAGCTCGAGGCGCTTGCACAGAAGTACAGCGACAGCGACAATGCACCTGCTGAGCAGTGGGCAGAAGGCGAGAAGGGCCCGCAGGTGGTCTTCAGAGCGACCGTCGAGAATGCGCGGAATCAGAGTGCCAAGCTGTCTTTCCTCGTCTTCAGCCAGCAGTCGGCCACCATCCAGGCTGTTGTGGCAGCCAGCGACACACTGTCACGCCAGATGGTAAAGTTCGCCGGCAGCATACCAACTGAGAGCGAGGTCATTGTGCACGGTGTGCTCAACAAGCCAAAAGAGCCAGTTAAGAGTACGACAATCCAGAACCTGGAAGTACATGTCAACAAGCTGTACATCCTGTGCAAGGCCGATTCGATGCTTCCTCTCCAGGTCGCCGATGCTGAGGGTCGCATCCCAGCCGAGGGCGAGGAGAATGCTGTGCGTGAGGACGGGAAGCCAATTGTCTCCCTTAGCACTCGACTCAATAATCGCACGATTGATCTCAAGGCCAACCTCAACCACTCTATCTTCAAGATCAAGCATGGTGTCCAAAGACTCTTCACCGAGTTCTTAGAAGAGCGCGGCTTCATTGGTATCAACACTCCTCGCATGCTTGGTGCCGCATCAGAAGGTGGTTCATCTGTCTTCGAAGTGAAGTACTTCAACGATAAGGCCTATCTCGCCCAGTCGCCCCAGTTGTACAAGCAAATGATGATTGCGTCACGTTTCGAGCGAGTCATGGAAATCGGCCCTATCTTCCGTGCAGAGAACAGCAACACTGCCCGCCACTTGACTGAGTTCACTGGTCTCGATCTGGAAATGGCCTTTGAGGAGGACTACCATGAGGTCGTGTCTCTGATTGAAGAGCTAATGCTGTTCATCTTCAACGGCCTGCGCACAAGATACAAGAAGGAATCCGACTACGTTCGTCAAGTCTACCAGGTCGAGGACTTCAAGCTGCCTGAGGCTGGCAAGGTCCCGCGCCTACACTTCTCAGAGGGTATCGCCATGCTCCGGGCAGCAGGTGAGGAAGTCGGTGACTTTGATGATCTCAGCACTCCTCAAGAGAAGAAGCTTGGTGCTCTTGTGCTCGAGAAGTACGGCTCTGACTTCTACGTTCTCGACCAATATCCTCTCGCTATCCGACCATTCTACACCATGCCATCCGCTGAGACACAGGCCAAGTATGATCCTAAAGAGCCAAATGCCGGCTACTCGAACTCATACGATTTCTTCATGAGAGGACAGGAGATCATGTCTGGTGCTCAGCGTATCCACTCCGCATCATACCTCGAACAACGAATGAAGGAGCACCTCACTCCTGTCGACCCAAAGAGCGATGGTCTTCGCGACTACGTCAATGCTTTCAGATATGGTTGCCCGCCGCACGCTGGAGGTGGGATTGGACTGGAGCGTATTGTCATGCTGTGGTTGGGACTGCCGAATGTGCGATTAGCAAGCTTGTTCCCTCGTGACCCAGGCAGGCTTATGCCATAAAGTGCTCCTGTGCGATCTGCATGAGGAAGCTGGACGAGACAGAGCCGGCCGTAATGGCCTGCTGCAACGTCAGCTCGAGGCCGATGCGGCAGCATCTCCGTGACAAGCGCCATGGAGCTGGTAGGACTTCCTATCGAGTCGAGCATATCACGCAAATCCAGCATGGTGTCTGCATGGTGTTCCGAGTCCACGGTGTTCGAAAGCATTAGATAGTGAAAGAGGGATGCATGACTGAATGAAAATGACCACGACTCTGAAGATCAACGGGAGGTCTCTTACCATTGACGACATCTCTAAGCATCAAGGCCGATTAAATCAATGCTTCTCAGATTCCCTGGTAGCAATTTCATCAATTCTCCAAGGTGGTCAAGCACCACGCGGCTTCTACATACGACCACTACGTACTAGACCAGAGCTCGATAGCGTGAGCCCCATTATCGCAACATGTGAAGGCGTATGGTCGTTCGTCCAAGTAATCGAGGTCGCATTGAACTCACATACCCAATCCGCCTTGCAAGTCAGAATTCAATGTAGGGCAGCTCGAAACCCAGCATCCTTTGAAGACAGCAGAGTCACTCCATTGAGTTTTCCCCACTCCACCTGATATTCGACTCCGTGGTCGAGATTTCAGCAGAGCTGTCCATCCGCTGGGAGAGGCAAGAAGGTGAGCGCATGACCTTTGACCTCATGCTTGTCTCTACTTTTTATGTAATTACAGAAAGGCTGAGATTGCTCTAGTGTCGTTTGTGTCTTGAACGGCATTGGATAATTTGTTGAGATGGCAATCATCTTAGTGAGGTTACACAAGCTCACCTCATTCAACTCAACAGTCGAAAGTGAGAAGAGCTGTCAAGAATGATGTCAAGTGGCTATGCTCGATGCTTTCGCTGGAGTGAGCTGGAGTGGAAGCTGAGTCTTCTTCTTTCATTGATGATGCTCGTCTCAACTCGTAGAGACTGATGCTGCTATGGAGTCGTTTGTGTATAAAGGTAAACGTCATTCAATGATTCGTCGGGTGTAGTCTTGTTATGCAGTCATCTAGGTGAAGATCCACAAGTTCACTTGACATTCAACTCCAGAGTCGGGAATGAGAAGAGAAATCAAGCCTGGTATCGCATAGCTCTGTTCGAGCTTCTATTCGGAGCGAGTGAAGTTGAGAGGTGAGCGTATGACACTTCTCTAGGACCCCCGATGATAGTTTGTGTTCGATCGTCTTGAGATTGCAGAGGCAGGTAGGTATATGTATCTATAGTCGAAGAGTGTTTCGGTCTCCGACTGTGAATCGATGTACTGTCGTTCGCGATGTTTAGGGAGGTCCAGTGATTGAGGAGGGCCAAGGTGGAAGTGATGATCAGAGGGAGAGGTTGTGTTCTGGCAAACGAGGAGCGTAGGATTATAAGAGGAGTGTGTTAGAGAGGGTGCAAGGGGCGACGGTTGGAGCTTGGCAGGCATAAGACAACATAATGTTACTCATAACGACATGCTTCTAGGACAAGAGAAACATGAAAGATCATTGACGGTCGAAGATGTTCAAAAGAAAAAAAGGGTATCTCAATATGTACAACCGAACCATTACAATTAATGACGATGCGTTTTTGACTCCCATGAGGAAGCTGACTAGGTACACCAGAAAGACGCAACCCAGTAGCGTCCATCGACCATTTGCTCCAAAAAAGAGAAGAAAGATAAAAGATGCAATGCCATCGTTGCGTGATCTATCGTTCGTATGCCATCTCGACCGTCATAGCTTTTTTTTAATGCGCAGCTCTGTGTTACTGTACTCTTGTTTGGATTGTCGTTGATTTGATGTAGATTTCTAGAAAAGAAATTTACATGAAGAGAGCAGCAATGAGGCCAGAGACACCGACCATGGCGCCAGCAGCGACGTTGGAGGCAGCACCAGTGTAAGATGCTGGCTGGCTGGCGGAGGCAGATGGGTAGCCGGTTCCAGCTGGGGTGGTGGCGTTGGAGGCACCAGTTGGGTAGTATGGGACAGCAGAGGTGGCCCAGGTAGCGGATGAAGCTGGGGCGCTGTAAGCTGGTGCGGATGGGCTGGTCTCAACTGGGCTGTATGGGACCGAGGCGGAGGTGCTTGGGGCCCAGGTTGGGACGGAAGCAGACTCCTTGGTGCAGCCACCGTAGCACGAGGTGATGGTGAGGGTGGTGGCAGTGGAGACGGTGTAGGTCTTGCCGCCGTGGGTCAGGGTGGTGGCCTCTGGGCAGTAGGTGGTGTACTCAGAGTAGACATCGGTGACGGTCTTGTCACCACCGTAGCCAGTTGGCTTGGCCTCGGACGAGGTGGTGGCTGGGGTGGTGTAAGCTGGAGCAGACTCAGAAGAGCTGCTGGACCAGCCGTAGCCTGGTGCAGCTGGAGCGCTGGTCGACTCGTACTCAGGAGCACTTGGAGTGGAGGACGAAGTGCTCTCGTAGGCTGGAGCAGCTGGCGAGCTGCTGCTCTCGCCGTAGGATGGAGCACCGTAGGCTGGAGCCTCAGGAGCGTAGGCGGCGGAAGCAACGCCAGCGACGGCGAGGGCGAGGATCTGGTACTGCATCTTGTTGGTTGTAGATTGGGTTCTTGAAAAGAATGTCGGTAGTTGGATTACAGATACAGTTCGCAGGGCGTTGATGAACGAGGGACAACGATCAAGGACTGTGTGAGTGATTGTGAGGTTTATACTTGCCAGGAGGGTGGCCCATGGCTTTTGTTGTGCTGTTCCTGCGCTAGCTCAACACACACGTGCACGGCAGCGCTCAGGGATGACTCCAGTGTTTGAAATGAGATGATCGGCGTCAGTTCGCTGTATGGCCAAGAGGATTGGCTGCCCATTGGCGTGTACCTGCAGCCGCACTGCCGCAGTGCATTGAGGCGCCTCATTGGCATCATCAACGGCGCTCCAATCGAAATTCAAGGACCGTCATTTCGCCGACGTGTAGTCTTGTCGATATTGGTGCTGGCGTCTGGAGTCAGACCCATTCGGGTGAGCCGCTCCGTTGTTAAGACGGTGTAAGAACTCCACTTGGGTGATGTTGAAAGTTGATCCTTGTCATTTTGAATATTTTTGGCTTTCGGCGAGCGAGTGCCGACGTCTCATCGTGCCCTATCTCAACGCTGCCAGCGCGATGGCGACGGTGAGGCTGTTCGCGAGAAGACTCCTGAGTGTGCCATATTCGATATGTGGATGCTTGATTGTGCGTAGCAGTGCGCCGTTCTGCTGCTACCGGCACACGACCTCTTCATGGCGTGGATGTGATGTTCGGCTGCGATGTGCAGATCCACCAAAAGTGATGGGAATACGAGGCCAATCTCCTTCCGGCTCCACGTCTGGCTGACTTCGCCTCCAATCGTTAGGCGCGACGATGTTTCAAAAAGGGGCCCTAACCACAGTTCGCAGCAAAGTCAGACAGACGTGCGAGTCGAGAGCGCCTCGGAGAATTGCTGCTGGCCACCACGGCTGCGCGGCGCGGCGCACTTTCGAACAACCCAGCAGAGGGCGGTCAAGCTTTCACCGCGCTGCGAGCATCGGAATCTGGAAGTTCTACCAATAGACCAGGCGAATTCGATAACAATCGATAGGCAGGAAGCAGCGGTCCGGTGACAGCGTTGGCTTGAGAGGTGTGAGCGACTTTCACACAACGGCGCGGTGGGCGAGAACGGTCACGCCTTTGGCGAACGCCCGAATCACCAAGCCAAAGCCGTCGAACGCCAGAAGTTCGCTTCCCAAGCAATCCCTGCTGCTGACATCGCCAGCGACGCGTCAAAGGGCGAACAAGCAACAACAACCATGAAGACGTTACTTTCATAGTACAGTAACTGCGACAACCGTTAGCTGTTGATAGTGACAGCAAGTAAGTGACAGCATCGCGAAATCATGCTACACGCGTAGCCAAGCTTAAGTCACGCGTCGAGCCATCGATGGCGGACCAAACTCCTTGCTCCGCGGCTTGGACAGACGAGTCGACTCCGTTGTCTCAACTTGAAGGAGCCTCATCGAGCGGATGCGAGTTCGAAGGATGTGGTACGTAAGCAGTAATTTCTCAACATCTGCTACCTGCCTATTCGGAACCCCCGTTCATGCTTTCTATTTTGGCTACAACGGAACAACCACCTCAAATGTCGCAGTCGCACAGAGTCACATGCTGAGCATTCCTGTTGCGACGTCCTGCTTCCTTTGGTCCTGTTGCACATTCGTATTTCGAAATGACCACACCCTTCGCCACTCTGGATCATTGGAAATTGAACATCACAACATCCAGCTTGGCTACCTTGCTACCTGATTCCATTGGTTATCCATGGCTCTACAGCTTACTCGCCAACTAAAGGCTACACTGCACGGCAGGCTCGATAGGTCCAAATAAGGCAATTGTTCGGGAGCACGACCTCCTGTACACAGCACAGTACACCGAGAACACATTGCTTTCGTTTCGGCAGCAGCTGCTGATTACCATCGGGCATGGTCGGATGTCGCCACTATTTCCTGGTGTCCCATCATACCCAAAACGAAGCTCTCTCTAATCTTCGCGAGCATTTCCCATGTGTAGCAAAGGATGCCTGGAGCCTACCTTATGGTCGCGTTGGAAGCAGTGAAAGCCCTTCACTTTCGTTAGGACCCAGATAGGTCAACCTATGGCCGAGATACATGAGTCGGGAAGAAAGCAGGAATCAGACACAAAAGTCGCAAAGATATGCCTTCGGGATTCGCAAATTTGCATAGCCGATAGATGTCCACCCCAGACTCGGCTCGTATGGTCTCGTTCGTAAAACTGATCAAGGGCGGCTGGATTCTTGTGCCCAAAACCAGGCATTTGTCGCTTGTCCACCCGCTCCGATCTGAAGACAGCGTTTCAAATTTTCTGATTGGGTTGCGAGGTCTTTCTTACAAGGTCGGCCAACCAACGGATGCTCAACCAATACCAGGATCATTCACTCCGCCTCGAACAGGGAAGGTATCTCTGAAGATCACAACCACGACCTCCTCGTCTTTGGGCTCTAAAGCTGCCTCAAACAGACCTTACTTCGTGTTGTGCTAACCGCATGCGTTCCAGACCCGGGACAGGACGTAGAAATAAGACGCTGCTTCATGGCTGTCAGCAGGTGGACAAGCAAGTCTTCACAGATTGAGTCTCTGTTATACTTCGTCAGGATCTAAGCGACCCTGGCCATAACTTCGGCTCCGTGTTCCGTGCCTGCCTTGGGTGTTTTTACAAGCAGTGCGAAAGCTGCAACTCCGCGCCCGACGAGTCAAAACAGCGACCACCACATCCGACACATGGCAAATGCCCTGCGCGCCAAGCTATAAGCGGTGAGATACCGCATTGCTGCAGTTTGACTGCTCACTCGGACTCCGTATTCGATAACAAGCAACATTCGCCCTGATCCTTGCGATGGTCAAATGCCAGCCATAAGAGAAGAGCACCGCACAGCGAAGTGGCCAGAAAGTCCAAAGGTCAGTCATCTTTGAAAGATACTAGCAGCGTGTGTATTCTCTCCACGTTGTAGATCGAGATCGTACTTCAAGTCTCTGCTGTGGCAACGACAGGGTCGCTTCGCAATACTACCTCTATAGCAGCATATCCCATGTTCACCTGGCCGACTTTACCGCATTCGTACAATGCTTCGAATTTGGCATGCAAGGCGAGAGTCGCAGCCCAATGCATAAGCCCTAGGAAGCCTTACACAGCTGCAAGCGATGCTGCACAAATCTTTACTCAAGCAATAGACATAAGGCTGCTATCATGCGTGTAGATCAGGTCGTAAGTCCCTCCGCTTGGTGGCGAATGTAAAGATTTCCTTAGCACTGTAGACATTCGATTGCATCCATTGCGATGGCAAAAACACTCTCGAAGAAATTGACAGCAACGCTAAACTACTATTTGGAGCCTGAAAAAGGTGGCGATGCAGTCTTCTATCCTGGAACAGCTGGCGATAAGCGTCGCAGGCAGGCACCGGTTCAAGTCGAGATAGAGGACATCCGGGCGTGCAAAGAGCAATCCACGCTAGATACACACGGCTTCCAATTGATCAAAGAAGCAAGTTGCGAGAAGGACTTCGATGATGAAGACAGGATCAGGAGCATCTACCATCAGGAGTGCGCTCAAATCGTCAAGCGATAGTACGTCCTGCTCCATCGATACATGTTGCCTTTTGCTGATGATAGTCAGCACCTCTGCGACCAAAGTCGCAGTTCTGAACCACGTAGTCCGTCAAATACCCTGGACCCAAGCCTTAGAGGCAGAAAAGCATCTCCAGGACAACGAACGCTTTATTGGGCCCTCCTACGGCAAATTTGTCCACGTCGATCAATCTTACAGAGGAGCCTGGCATCTATTGGAGTCGGCTTATCCAGAACACCTCCCGCTGGCGCGCACATGCCGTTGGGCGATCATCAACCTTTGGAGACCCATACATTACCCCGCCACGAACAACGCCCTCGCAGTCTGTGATGCGAGGAGTATACCGGAGAGCCATCTGAGGGGCTTTACTGCAATCTTCCCCAAAGAGAATGCATACGAGACCGAGGATGAGAGGAGTAGAGATCAGAGACGGGACAGCAAGCAGGACGGTGGGACCGGCGAGGATGCCAATAGATTCTACAAGACAGGAGAGATGGAGACTTGGGCCATTGTGCCGCCTGACTATGAAGGGCAACATAAATGGTATTATGTCTCTGAGGTGAGCCAGCCGATCAGCAGGAATGCAACCGATTATTCTCTAACAACAAAACAGATGAAACCAGATGAAGCTCTACTGCTCAAGATCTTCGACTCAAAGAAAGCAGGCGTCGCGCGAAGAAGTCCTCATTCGTCGTTCACTGCTCAAGAAGACTACGGACCCGAAAGACACAGTCTCGAATGTCGATGTCTGGTGTTCTGGGAAGATCAGCCGCCTGAATGATGAGAATACTGCCAATGTCACACTCTACGATTGCGTGCCCTATGTGGACACGAAGCACACCTGGCTTTCGTGGGAGGAAATCGAATCGTTTTCCAACGACTTCTACGAGCTTTCGTCATTTCTTGGACTCCCCATGTCATGCGATTAGTGATGCCAAGATCGATGCCCAAAGGTCCTTGTCGTCCCGACGATTCTCCTTTTGTGCACTACCGCCTGCGCGACACATGGAACGCAAGACACATCGTCATCAATTCGCAAGCAGAGTCCCGGCAAAAGTCAATCAATCTCATCTCACCTGGCTGTTGCTCATGAAGCAGAACATCACGTCGTTGATCATTGCAATCTGCATTTTGACCATCGTAGCACTATGTATGGTACGGGAACCGAACACAGTTCTTTTCGGAAACCAACACCTTCGATATTATGAGAACGCGGTTGCCGCTCAGCCATCTATTTCTGACTTCCTATTTTCTTCTTCCCTTTCTTCCCTCCTTCCCCACGGGCCTCGTCCTTTCCATTCTCACTCACATCTGGTTTCGTAACGTCTAAGCCCTCAGCAATCCTCCTTTCACTAGCATCAGCCTCGCGGCCGGCAAGTCCATCAGGTCTGCTTCGCGGACTCAAACTCTGCTCGACTGCCTGCTTTGCAGCCTTCGTGGTATTCCAATCCTCGTTAATAGGCTTACCAAGACCAGGAAGGTACATGGTGTCCTCACTAGTCTTATTGATGCCATTGATGTCCCAGTTAGGCGCAGTCAATTGTGGTTTAGGACCTGTCGCCTTTGTCTTTGCAGAGGGAACCGGATCATTCGTGCCTTTTCCCCAGGAGTAGTCCTCGGGCCAGAACCGCGAGCCTTTGGACGATGAGGCCGGTAGTTGTGGGACAAACGTCTGGGCACTGTTCGTCGCGGCTGGTGTCTGAGCGTGCTGATGAAAGGCTGATGAGGTCGGTAGTGGTGGGACAAACGTCTGGGCACTGGTCGTCGCGGGTTGAGGAAGGATCGATGGCTGATGGACGGCTCGAACATGAGCGATCATGCGTGGAACATCCTGTTCAGGATGTTGGCATTGACTGCAGCGGAGGTAACTGATGACGTGAAACGGCGGGACTCTGGTGTCGTTGCCTCCAAATTGATATGCATTTAGCAAGATATGCTGCTGTGCTACGTATTGTTGATGAAGCTGATTGAGCTGCAAGCCATAGTGCTGAATGAAGTCTGAGGGATCCATTGCGCTTTTCTGTCATTACATTATTACAATTGAGTCCGAAGATTGGTACTTAGGCAGTCGTAGCAAACAAAAAGAGATTGAAGGAAATACGAAGTACTGCCATGTTCTCACTTTTTTGATTCTTTGATAGAACGATAGAACTCCGAAGAATGATGTTTGAGGTCTAGAATACCCCCGTCAGTGCTTCATGAACAATGGAGGCAGTCTTCGAGCACACTTCCTGTCACTAAGGAATGTGAGCCACTATCGACTTCTGCTTGAGATGCTTTTGAACCAGATGAGATGGTTTCATTTGGTCAACGAGTGTCATGCTAGCTCCCCCCAATTCGAAACGTGCTGACGGAGTCTTTCTGAGACGTATCTGCACCATCTCAATGCTCTTTCTCTGGCAGCTTCAGCGGCTTCCCTCTTCTTTTGCCTTTGCCGTCTTCCTCTTTCACGTCTGGATGCATTCCTCTTTGACTGTTTTTTCTGGTCTTGTCCCTGTGGAAATACAGACTGATAATGGTCTCCAGGATCGGATTTAGTCCGGCGAGGTGTCTGAGGCCATTTGTCCTCCTTGCCAGGCTCAGATTTAGTTTGGCGAGGTGATTCGAGCCGCTTGTCCTAGTTCGAGGTCGATCCAACCCAAGCCATAGGCGTTGAATCGTGTCCTTTCCAGTGCTGATCTAGATGGTCTGCTGTAGGGCTTGGGTCCCGCTGTGAAGGTGGAGCAGAAAAAGGATTTGTCTGATAGCTGACAGGTGATGCACCGTCTTCATGAGAAGTGTCATGCTGTGCGACAGGAGAGATTGCAGGAGGTGCGATGCCCGGATTCACAGGCTCCTGGTGTGGCTGGGTTGGTAAGTAGCGTCGATCCTCGGACCCGTCATGACTATCTTCTGATAGGTAAGGAGCAGGACGTGAACCAATGAAATAGCCATAGCTTTCTGGGTGCTGCGTTTGGAGGTGATCCAGGATATCTTCGACATTGACGAATGTCATTCCGCACGCGTTGCATCGAACGACAGTGATCGCTGTGTAAGGCAAATTCCTAACATACTCTCTCAAATGTATCCTGTAAAGGTCCAATTCTGATCCTTCTTGCATGTGGTTCTGGGTGCAGTTAAGCCAATGATTACGACAATTCGTGCCTCGAGCACATCGTTCCAGATTGTCGCCCTTGTCAAATGCTCGCCACTTAATGGTAGGAAAGAGATGGTGGGCGAATGAGCAACCTATGGCGTCTTCCTGAGGGCATCGCTTGCCATCTCTCCAAAATCTGCAGGTGCGCCACTTGAGGGAGTGCCTGTGAGGGTCTTGAGCCTGCAGTCGCTCTTGCTTTGTCACGAAGGTCGTCCATGGAGGTCTAGTCTGGGCAGATTGCTGACGTGGGTTCGGATGAGCATCAGTCTGCGCTTGAACTTTTCCTGCTTTCCGGAGATTCACGATTGGTCTGTCCGTTGTTCCAGAATCACGTCGAGAGATCGACGACTGTTTGCTGGTACCGTCCATGGCTTGTGAAGTGTCATGTGAAAGAATGGCGTAGCTGATGTGGCAATGATTACATGTATACAGAAAATCGCGAGAGCTTCGAGCAACAGAAGAGTCAGGGTACACTTGGTCATCCCACGGCAAGACCCAACTCGCAGGAAGCAGCGTCGCTTGTGAACGTAAGCCAGGTGCGAAGGTACCACCTTCCGAACCATATTCATTGCAGTCGAACAAGTAAAGCCAGGCGGCTGTCATACACATATCTGTTCATTGTCCGCTTATCCTATAGATCTCAGGAACATATAATCTCTTCTCTACCCGGACGGCATATGTATCCGGCCGTCCTCAAATGACATGATGCCTCGCGCCAGAAAGGTCATTACCACTATGACCAGAACACAAATCAAGCCGCTTGAACGCAGCACCATCCCGAACACAAAAGGACTCCGATGCTTCTCCCATTTCTTCGTTCGCGTTACCCATACGCGCATATGCAAAAGTGCCGGCCCAAATCATCATGCTTAATAATGGTATCCTGTTCCCATTTTACACCTTTCTTGCGCCGAAAAGACTCAAACTCAAACTGGTATCGTTGTCGCCCACCATTGGTGTGGCGTCAGACATGATTTCCCATCTTCGAAGTGGAAATGGTATGGTCTTCATCTCTGCTAGAGATCGACCATCTGATCTTAAAGCTGCCTTTTGTAGGCTGCTGGTCTGTTGTACCGGTGAAGGTAGATTCCCTCGTCCCGCCATCTGCTGCTGGTTGGCAGCTTGCTTCATCAGGGCTCGCGCTTGTGATGAGCCTTGCGGCAGCGGCTGCGAGACCAACGCAAGCCACGCGTCGGGCGGCGAGCTTGTTCCCAGGATTGATGCCAGCCTCGGGTCATTTTTGCCATTACGAAGTAGGCTTTGTCCCAAGCTCGCCAAGGCCTCTGTAGGCAGTGTATCTGCAAGAGTGGAGGCAGCGTCGTGGATGTATTCCAGTATCTCCTGATGGCTCTGCAGGCCGGGATGTACCAGAATCATGCACACTGCCGCGAGAAGGCTGCAGCGACCCTGCTTTCCAGCGTCATTTTCCGGGGAGCCGTTCGAAGAGTATAGTACCGTGAGATGCATCAGTACATGTAGTGTGAACATAACATTTTGGCGCTCTTCGACAACTGCTTCGGCGATCCCAGACATCCGTGGCTCCAAAGCTTTGAGCTTCTCAGTGACAGAACCTATGATGAAGCTGCTGTCCTCGCCTCTCGCTGCATGGTGTGCAACATCCAGGATGTCCAGGACGCGACTGAACTCTTCTCTGCTCATCGATTCGACTCCATCCTGCTTTGAAGCGTTGCTGAGCACTTGTTCTTTGGCCCATTTGTAGATGCCCGCAATGGTCTGCTGACTGGCACCTTCCAAGAGCTGCGGCCATACTTCACACCCGTTGGCGATGGCTTCGAGAACTGCAGGCAGTAGCTCAGTATCGTTGTCATCTCCTGCCTTCGCCAGAAATGCTAGCGCGCCTGTGCACTGTACGACTGATAGTGGGTCGGCGAGAGCCACAATTGACTTCACATCCAAGTTGACTGGCGGGGTGCCGCTACGTCCAAGGTTGAGCATTTTCGTCACCAAGCGGCCGCAATTTGCAAGAAATGCGGACGAGCTTGGAGCTTCGCGCAAGGCTTGAATGCAATCCGCATATTTGTACACAGCATACTCCATCACCATGTTGTGGAACCCCTCATCATCAATGGCTACTCTTGGGTCTTCAATTGCCAAAACCAATAGAGGGATGACCTTCTCTGCAGAGCCAAGACGGAAGCGCTTCTGCTGCACGCGGTATCGGTAAGCCTCGGAAGGGTGCAGGGCGCCGTTGATGATAGTTGTCGAACACAACAGGCGAATGGCTGAGCAAGCCGCAGCTGACGACTTGGTTTCTTTTGCAAGGTCGACGATGAAGTCGAATCGCAGACAACCGCTAGCCACAAGAGCACAGATGACGGTAAGCATAGAAGTGTTCTCCCCGGTGTTCTTGATGGCCGCCATGGTATAGCTCCGAGCCATGCTGTCGAAATTGTTTGCGTCTACAGCGCGAAGCTGATTCAGCCAGCTACAAATCTTGGTAGAGCCGTGATCCATCTGAGCATGAGCCTTGCTAGCACGCTGCACAATTCTTGAGAAGACACGCTGCATCAAATGCTCGTCCATGGTGTTCCCGCTGGCGAAGACTGCGTCGATATCGCCATCGGAATCCAGGGACGATGCCTGCATGCTGATAAGATTGTCGGATGCAGGCGAACAGACAGCCAAGGAGGTCTGTTGGTCGCAGATAGCCAGATCGCTGTCCAGATACTTGATGAATTGAGCCTTCTCGGGAAAGCGACTCAATAGAACAGTAAGAGCTAGGATGAACGACCTGTCGAGAGCCTGCTGAGCCCGTAAGATGCGGTATCTCTCGGACACACGGTCGACCATGGACTGGAGACAACCAATCGCTGCAAAGGCTTTGCCGTACATGCTGATGGTATCGCAGATAGTCGCAAGCAGGGCGGTGTCGTCTGTGTAGATTGATGCCTCCAATATCGTGGCTAGAGCTTGCAGGTCGCCGATGGTCTCCATTGTGTCGCGCAAGCAGCAAAAGTATGGCAGCGACATACCACCATCCTTCGCCCAAACCACAACTTTGGCAACAAGCCGGTCCGCAAGCTCCAATTTCGCAAATGAAGAGAGTCGCTGTATCGTGGACTTGATGTCCTGAGAACTCTCAGCCGATGATAGCACGGCAGCTTCGACACTAGCCAAAGCCTCGTCCCCATTTGGATTCATCTTCAGACGATTCATGAGGGTGTGCCTCGTGTTCAGTAAATGAGGCGAAAGCGCACCCTTCGGCAGCATTGGCAACAATGCCGTCGCCATCGAAGAACCATAGCCACCGGAAAGCGCACCGCTTGAAATCAGCCATTGCATGTAGCGACCTGCCGAGAATGCATCCCTCCGGACAAGCTCGACAAGAACTCTGTGTACGTGTTCCGCGGTGACAGAGTTCACAGGGTCAGACCCCAGATAGCCGAGAACGGCACTGTCGGTATCTTGTCCGTCTTTGCGAAGTTGCGAGATTACCTGAGCAGCGAGGTAGATACGGCTAAGTCCAGGTCTGAATACTGAGGCAGACCAGTTCAGGAGGGCTGACACCAGCATGTTGATATCACGTATGGCAGTCAGACAGGCCGCAGACACCTTCACCACATCCAAGTACAATGCCACGCTGTCCAGCATTGCATAGAGTCGAAGCAGAGCGCAGCGTGTATTCTGTGGCGTCTTCAAAAGCGGCGCTATCAAGCGTGCGTTCCTTCGCAAGATGTTATGAGCGGGTGTATTTGGTGTTGCCGTTCTTGGTGCCAGTAGGTACCCATACTTCTGCCAGGTCTTCGGCAGGATCAGGCAGCCTCTGTTAGTGACTGCCAATATCATGACCAGCTTCTGAAGTCTAGCTTTCAGGGTCTCGTTGACAAAGAGGCGACCCTGTGATATGCTGTGTAGATTCTCTAGAGTTGCTTCTGCCAGCTGTCTTCCGCGTCGTCCAAAGGCCGTGATGTCTTTCCAGTACAGCTGAGCAAGAATGATCCAAATTGGTAGTCTTTCCAAGGGTGCTTGTGCGAATGATGTAACGATCCAGTCCAGGTAGTGATCTCTTTCCAAAAGCCTTTCCGTATAAAAGCTGGTAGCAAGCTTGACAGCATAGTCCATCTTCAATTGCCATTCTGGCTGTCCACAGCATGCAATGACGCCCTCCAGGAATTGTTCAACACTGACTGTCCACTCGCGCACCCACTTCGCCTCGCCAGTTGCAGCCGCAGCTCCACTGACACCTTTTCGACGGAAGGCTCGTAACTCGTTGGCGCCGACACACTTCGCAAGCCAGACTGCACGAGGCATTGGTATGTCCTTTCCGAGACACTGCTCCATGAGCAGCTTTCCGCGAACACCATGAGGAATAGTCCTACTTTGCTTCCGCAGTGGAACATCAGGATTCGCAAGATCTCGCAGCCATGCCTCGCGCTTTGTATCTGTGACTGTGACACGGGGAGGAGGTTTGAATGTCGAAGGCGCCGTAACTCTGCCCATTGCTTGCCTCTTTTCCATGACTGACGTGAAAAGGTATGACAGGGTCTGTAAGCCCATGTTGTTCTTCGCACTGAGATTGCTCCATATCGTTGGTTTTGCGGAACTCGTTTCGGCAGAATTCGGTCCAGGAGCCTTGTCAAAGTAGCCGCCTTTTACGACTGTCTCGGTCAAAATATCTTCAGCGTGGTGACCATTCCAAGGATGAAAGTCTGCGACGAGTTTCGGGGGCGGTAACCGTGTTGCGATAGATGGAGGCTCCAATCCATTTGCCCTTCGCGCAGCCCGGTCTACCACCGCTCGTCTGCTCCTCTGAGCTGTGTTTCGACTTGCGATCACATTCTTACGTGGTGGTAGACTAGGTAGAGGCGAGCCTGGTGCTGCTTGGTGGGCAGCATCACGCTGAGCCTCGGATATGTTCCCTCCTGCTCGAAAGCCACGCCCGCCCGTCTTTGCTCTTTTCGTAGGGCGATCGTTGTCGTCGTCGTCCAGATTGATGACATCTGGTGAGGTGTAGACCTTATCTGCATTGTTCAAGAACGCAGCCGCGTTCCTCGCATCGATTCTCGCTCCGTCGGCGGTCAAGTCCACTATGTTGACCGGCTGCGACACCGATCGGACATTATTGAGTCGTGAGGGTTGAGGAGCCCTCTTAAGACCATGCTGGAGCGCATACGAGCCGCTCACCGCACGCTGGGGAGGCAGAGGTCTCTGTACGCCCAGCGCAGGTCGATTATCCATCGCACGGAACACAGCACGTTTCGGCGGAGCATCATCTCGCGGGAGAGATACCAACTAGCTCCTCGTACCCTCCTCCATGGTCCAGTAGTAGTAGTATAAATCGGTATAGTCGAAGATGTGTGTAGAAGTGTAGGAATGGGAACAGAAAGGCCAGGTACCGGAGAGTAGTGCAGCGGTCGAGGTTCAAGGTAACATCAACCCTTGGGAAACAAAGGGCCGGAAGTAAGCAGAGCAGGGAGTCGTGGCCGTAAGAATGATTGGAAGAAGGCAAGGAGTGTGCCGATCAACCCAAGACAGGCGAGACAGCGTGAACAACGTTCGTTTCGCTGACAAGACGAATCTGATTACTCGATTGCCTCCGAGCCAGGCGTGCGAGCTGCGGCGGATGCGGGCTGGCTGCTGGCTGCTGGCTGCTGGCTGCTGGCTGCAGTGCAGTGCACAAGGAAGAGGAAGCACAGCACAAGTCTCAAGAGCACTGGGCACACAGCACGGTGCAGCACAGCGCGATGCGACTTGCCGTTGACCCAAGCACCAGTTGCGTTGCCGCAAAGCCGCGCCCCGACGATGACCGATAAGGCGGACGAGGCTCTCACCAGAACTGAAATTAGTAGGAAGCGTGAACGACTCCTCTCGCGACGAGTCAACGCAACTTTCGCCGGCTACGCTTCCGTGTGCTGGAATTCTGCTGTGCAAACTAAGGTTAAAGGCGCCGAGATGTCGCATAAAGCAAATTCGTCAATCGTCCTCCCAGATTGTCTGAGTGGCATGTTCAACTGCTGGGATTGCTTGTCAGGCGACGTTAATCATTGCCGCCGGCCTGGGTCGATTGCATCTCACGCTGCCTCAAGCGTCTCAGTTTCAAATCACTCCACTCATCATCAACTGTCCACTGCACACTTTAGTTCTACATCTCGCCGACTGATGCCGTCACTGCACGCATCATAGTAATCTGCTGCTCGCCGTCGCCGTCGCTGTCCGACCGCGCTGCACAAAAAGCAGCGGCCAATTGTCATAATCATACATAACGCCATCTCATACGCGAATACCCGATCTCAAGCCTGGATCCGTCCGGAGCTAGAATCTCCGCCTCGGTTTGACGAGTTTCCCACTTCCCACGTTCCTCGCTCCTTCCCGTTCAGCCACAGCCCGCTGGTTGAGAGAGAGTTTCAGCGAGGCCAAGAAGACCAGAGCCAGAAGCAGAAGCAGCTCTGCCGGGCTAATCTCTCTCCACTTCATCCGCAGAGCGTGACAGCACAGCACCGCACCGCACCACATCATCGGCCAGCACCCATCCATACAATCTCCATACTGAACTGCCGCATCTCGTGACAAAGCTTCCGACACATCTTTATCTGCCTCCCAGCCAAGCATCCGCATCTGCATCATGGCGGCCAAGCGGGACATGCGGCGACAGGATCTGAGTATGTGCGCCAATCTCCGCAGACTCGGATGATGAGATTCAGTGGCCATCTGCGGAATGAAGTGGACGCTCTGCTGACACTCGGCACCATAGTCGTCCCTTACAGCGAGCCGGAGAATAAGGACAGCAATGATTTCCAGAGTTAGTCAGAAGATCGCCACGAATGATCAATGTGGTGTCGCACATTTCTAATCGGAATCTGTCTGATGCATGAATCCAGGCACCATGAGCAGCACTCTGCCGATGGCAGCCGTAAGTATCGCTTCGAACACGGGATATCCGCATACCTTCGCTGATACATGCTGCAGATATTCACAAGAAACAAGTATGGCAAGTGCTACATTTCTACAGCAACCGACCCTAACAAAGACCCTTATCAGATTGCTTGGATGGACCTCCGTCTTATTCGCTGTTCAGAGCTGGCTCGCCGAAACAAAAGAACAGAAAGCTGCATCCTCCTCCCCGGCTTATTTCCAGGTTTTGATGGCAGTTCTGTCTTTGGGCGTTGTACGTTTGTCTCCTGACGAGCGGCAAAAACTTGAAGGTTCAATCGTGTTGATTTGCTTCGCAGGGATATATGCCTTTGTTCATGCCACCCACTCCTGGTCGGCCGGCGACAAGCAGCGGGCCTGCCGCCCCAGCTCCGTGAGAACGGGGAAAGGTTATCGTGGACGTCGCGTCTTGAATGAGTTACGCGTTCGAGCGGCAAATGGTTTGTATGATAGAATTGATGCTCACCCCGAAACTTCAGCTTGGACAGCTCGCACCAGATGCGCGTCCGGAAAATGCTCCTGCCTGCTGCGGTCTGGGGCTTCGCAATGCGAAGGGTCTCCCGATATTCCGGTTTCATCGTGCAGACGTGGTCTTACAGTAAGCACTGTATTATTCAAATACAGGAACAACAATAAAGCTATTCGTGGACCACCTTCCGACGTTGAACCTCTCTCAGTCCACTCTTATAGATACTTTCGTATGGTCCGCACCGAAGATGACAGTCACAGCTCGGATAGCGCTTCGAAATGCGAAGGCGTGGATGTGAGCTACATCAACAGACTCTGCTTCAAAATGCACAGGTATCAAAGGTGACAGCGATATACTCATCGTAAAGACTGAGTCGCCAAGATGTCCAAAAAAAGGCAGGACTCACTGACTTATCTTGCTGGATCTCGCACTGGATTTGAGCCTACGAGCACGGCCGACTCGCAGAAGCGGAGCTCTCCGATCGTGGGTGAGCCACTGGAATACCATGACCGACTGCACATTTACCTGCTCTCTTGGGCACGACTCCATGATCAAGCCTGATAGATATCATGTCAGGTTTCACCTCGCGAGCACTACAACTCACTATTCGCAGAGCTGTTAAGCTTTAGTAGGTCTTTGAACACGGGCGTTACTCCTGGCATGGCTCGCGAGATATACCATCTGACTCTCGTCTCAGCAGGTCGATAAGATCATGACAGGAAGGAGCACGCTGATGGGAAATTGCTTTAGCTATACTAATCAAATTCATGCTGGATCCAGCATACAACAACACGCTCTCAACACTTTTACGGTAAGTGCAGGTTCTGACTTGATCGAACGTCATGTACGGCTGATACAACTCGTCATCTAATTCTGTCGAGCGCGCTCAGGGTTCTATCTGCAAGCTCAGGAGTAGCATGGTCGGTAAAGATGTCGTAACAACTCCCAAAAGCATGGATAGTGATTGTCAAATCGCCACCGCTGCGACATTCTTCATTTCCAAATTCAGTCTCGAGGCTTTCATGGCACGCTGTAGTCGACCAATGCACGGCCATTCGGTCGTAGTGCCCACAACGTTGCTCCCTAACCACAAGAACAACGAGGTCACCTCTTGCGCCACGGTCGGCGCAGTTTAACGGCACGAGGATAATCTCTCTAGTCCTTCCACAGTAGCGATAAGATCCTGCGAGTAGCTTCATTTCCAGCCCTTGGTTACCGATTGTGTACGAAGATCTGGGTACGGCTCTTCTCTTGATCACATGGGAAGAAAGGCTGAAATCCATTGGAAGAGGGGCAAAGACTCCGTGTAGAGGTGGTTCGGCATGCCAGGCTATAATCGATTCGTCGTTTGAGATACGAACGAATTCCTGCTGAAGCCGGATCCACGCTCCAAGTCTACCCTCTCCATAGAGTAGCGGCATGTTGACACCAAACAGTCCTAGAAGGCAATAAGACTCATCCTCGGCCCTAGTCACCTGGCGTCCATTAGTCCAGCTCAGCTTCTGTGCAACTGATGATGTGCGCAAGCCAATTTCGTCTCGAAACACCTCCTCAGGTATTCCCGTAATTATCTCCAACATGTGATAAAGGTTGCAGCTCCCTCCTCGACTTGCCAGCCTTTCCGCAAAAGGGGTCCAGTCCGCAGAGTAGAATATCAGCCTTGACGGCGCTAGCAGCTCCTGTAAAGTCCATCCACGCTTGAACCAGGAGGACTGGCTGAGGGCATCGTAATTCGACTGGCAAGCCTGACACAGCTGCGCAATACCACACTCGCCGAGCAAGTGATCAACCACGTGGACGTGAACGTCTGCGAGATATACAATACACAATTCCGCATTTTCGTAGTATTTGTACATCGAATTGATCGCTTCCGAGAGCTCGGCACTGCTTCGCTTGTCAATGCAGCAGGTGTCCGCCCAAACCCAGTCCATGGGGTGCTCACTCTGGACCACGCTACAGAGCTCGTAGATTTTGCGATATCCAGAGGAGTTTTGCTTGCGACGCCTTCGATAGTCTGTGAAGGAGATTTCGTCGTCGGTCCAGCGATGAGAGAGGATAGCATAATGCGGTACTTGAGGACCAGTAAACTCTCGCATTTCCATGGTCAAAGCGTTGATTAGCCACATCTTGGAAGTCGAGGTGGTGGACTGTCCAAGATGCAGTTGCTCTCAGGTTGAATGTATTGGACTTCAACCGGTCAGGCCATCATCTTGCGTACAGCCACCACACCTGCGAGGTACCCAGGCTATGCAAGCCACGTTCGCGACTTGAGAGCAACACAGTTCCAAAATCGCTATCTAGGCTGTGTTTGCATCAACAAGAGCCATAATTCTTTCACAGTCTTCTCATCGATAGCAATTATGAAACGAGACTCGATCAGGCCCAGTGATGTCCTCGCTGCAAAGCAGGAACCCTCTTGCCCCATTTTCTGCTTAACATGTGGTGTAACCCACCACCATGCGCACTCTCGAGCAGGCGCGCTTTGCTCTTCACGTGTTGTTAATGAGAGAAAATGGCCTCCCAACGCAGAGCTGTCCGATCGTATGTGAGCTCCTGAAACTCCTTCACGGAGGCGCAACTCCCCGACATAACTTGTCATACAATTCTTCGGATTCTACTACACAAGCACTGCCAAGCATCTACATCAGAGCGCGCCAGTCACACGTGAGCTATCACCATATCTCACGTTGCAGGACCCTCGCACTGACAATCCATACCAAGGCGCTTGCATCCGCCCTTGCGATAGATACTGCTTCGAAGCAGCGGAGCGGATCCTGAGGAGATCAATGGTGATCTCACCAGCGATAGGACGATCCGCAAAGTACAATATCGAGTCAGAGGGTCGACAGGAGAGGTGAAGGCCACAGCTTCCTGCTCATGATTGAGTTGATCAGTACCTCTTGTTCGAGCAGTGCCCATCAATGTCGAAAAGTCGGCTGTGACTAGGCCACGACCCCAATTTCGTACATTTTGCGCCGATATGTTGTGAAATGGACGTGTCGCAAGTGTACCTGTATCTTCATCGTTGAGGTCGAAACAAAGATTTCAGTGAGTTCAAGCCTAGATTAGCAATGTGAGTCTATTGGCATTTCCCTTGATTTTTCTTTTTGGTTTTTGGTTCTCCAAATAGATCGGGGGAAAGTTTCGCTTGGTGAGTGTGCGCTTGTATTATGAGGTGTGACTCCGTGCAAACATCCGGCTCTCGAGTCTGGTGCTGAGTCTCGTATGCGCGCTTGCTAGTTGCTGACAAAAATCGAACCGGCGAAACGGGCCTGAAAGTGAATGCACGTTGAGTGCCTCTGTACATCTATACATATCATGATTCAGCTCGCACCCATGCTCTGAAAACCTCAAAGCGCCTTGCTATGCATCGTTGAAGCGCTACCTTCAGCAGTCATATCCTGTCAAACGCCATCCTGATACTGCGGACTGTGTCTACGCGAGCTTCATATCCTCAAACTTTCCAACATCCGCACTGAGCAGCGTGTTTCTCTTTGCTCGCTTCTTCAGCACGTTCTCGATGAATGCTTCTCCAGCCTTATAACTGCTTCGCACTAGAGGTCCGGAAGCAACGTATAGGAAGCCAAGGTCTAGTGCTCTCTGTCGCCAAAGCTCAAATGTGTCTGGGGTCACGTACTCGTGCACCTTCATATGTCGCTTTGTGGGTCGCATGTATTGTCCAAATGTCACTACATCGACTTCTGCTTCCCTAAGTGCCTTGAGTGTCCGCCAAAGCTGGTCTTCCGTCTCGCCGAGACCAAGCATGATCGACGTCTTTGTGATGAGATTCGGGTTGGCTTCCTTCGCAGCCTTCAGAACTGCGAGCGATTGTCTGAACTTCGCTCTTCGATCTCGAACCATTGGTGTAAGCTCTTCCGTTGTCTCAACGTTGTGCGCGTAAACATCTAGTCCACTTTGCGCTACAAGCTTAACCATCTCCAGATCTCCGGCATAGTCTCCAGTCAATGCTTCAACCAGAATATGCGATGCTTTTTGCTTGATCTTGATGATAGTCTCCGCAAAGTGTTTCGCACCTCCATCAGCAAGATCGTCTCGATCTACAGATGTAAGAACCACGTATCCCAGTCCCCACCTCTTCAGCGCCTCTGCAGTGTTTTCGGGCTCGTGAGGATCTAACGGAGGTGGCTTGTTGCTCGTCTTCACTGAACAAAATCTGCAGCCTCGCGTACATGTGTCGCCCATGAGCATGATTGTGGCAGTCGCAGCAGATTTGTTGCTTCCACCCCAACAATCGCTGATGTTCGGACATCGTGCCTCTTCGCACACCGTGTGCAGATTGAGTCCTCTCAGATCATTCTTTATTCGCTTGTAGTTGTCATTGGCGGGAATCGGAGTCTTTAGCCATTCCGGAAGTCTGGTGTGCGTTCGTTTTCGCCCTGCAGGGCCAACCTCTACTGTGCGGAGCTCATATAGGTCCTCCTTCGACATAGGCTCTTCCGGCTTGGCACCGACGAAGTCGCCAAATGAGGGTCCGGCATTGAGACGATCGGTGAATGATGTTGCTGTCCGAGGGGTAGTATTGGTGGTCTGAGGCGGCGGTGGTTCAGAGACTGTTGTGGCAAAGGCTCGTTTCTGGGGCACGAGCAACGATTGCTGCAGCAGACGGCGTGCTGGAGCGCGTATCGAGGCCATTGTCGGTGTCGCTCCAGCAGAAAGTTCTGTGATATGGAGATGTCGAGGGGCGTGGCGTGAGTTGAATGTGGGTATGTCGTCTTTGAGAGATTCTTAGTCAAGTCGTATGCAGGGTTGATCGCGAATCCCGACTTTCGGTCCGACGATCTTCTTTGGGCAATTCTTCTGAGCTTCAACGTTCGCGGTCGTTGTGTGTAGCTGATCGCGCGAATGTCGTCTTGGTGGGACAAGTACCTGGCGCCAGGTGATATTCGTCGTCAACATGAATCGTCAAGCAGACCCGCACCGATAGAGCAACCAGTCAATGCATCGCCAGACCCGTCGCAACGAAACACCCCCGAAAAGCGAGTCGACGCCGCAACCCGAGCACGAAGACAGAATGGACTGTTACTAGGTGGACTCGCATTCACATGTCTATCAGCATTTGTTACAAGGAGGGCGCTGGCAAAGAAGAAACTCGCAGCATATCCCAAATTTGTCAAAGCAGTGCCTGGCCAGGGACAGAAGATCGATGTCCCAACATTTGCGCCCTCCAATACCCAACCCAAGGCTGAAGGCGGCCTCGATGCAGCAGAAGCGCTGTTCCTCGCTACCTTGAACGTCGCATCAGTGTTCATGTTGGGCACTGGCGCGTTCATGAAGTACAACGACATTGCAGATGTGGAAGACATGAGAAATTGGGTCAGAGAAGGTGTCGGCTACGATGTGTACGCAGGTGACTCGGAAGCAGATAAGGAAATCGAGGCCTGGATGGCTGATATACTGAGCCGAAAAGATGGTGTTGGAGATCTTAAGACTTCCATCGTTGAAAAGATGGCCGAGCTGGCTGAGCTTGACAAGAAGAAGTCGGTAAGTAAGGAACTGGCAGAGCTTGAGAAGAAGAAGAAAGCGTTGGAGGCGCGCGAGAGGGCTTGAAAATGGTATGATCACCCTCAGTCAGGATCTCCTCCGGGAGGTGCACGAAGAAGCGAGCATATTTTGAGCGCCGCCTCTTGTCGCCCTGTAGCTCCTCCAGCTTCGTGGCGAAGTATACGCAATGCCTTCCATACCACCGACGCGACATGTGCGTCGGGTTAGAGTATTGGGAGCCAGGCGTGAGCAACTTCTCGCTGCTTTCAGCTGAAGGCGCATAAAATCTCCTCTTCCTGCTGTGAATAGCAGCTCAGCTATGTGATAGAGGCACAGCTTGTGCATGGGTGTTGGATGGCATAATTCTCCACCCACGCCGCTGAGCTCCAAAACCACCGGGCAGCGTTATTCTTCGCGGCATTAAGATGGCGCCCGCCAGGAAGTCCTGAAAGGCACCCAGGGTGTACAGAGCTCGTGGGAGATGCCGATCAATTTGTAACAAATCTGTAGTATAACAACCTGTAACCACCAAGCCCTGCACAAATTGCCATTTCTGTCATTCCCAGCATGCCACGTTTGGCAGGACCCACGTCGGCCTAGTGGTCGGAGAATATGTTCTAGCAGATCTGGCGTGATGAGAGGCTGAACTACTAGACGCCGCGTCTAGCCATTCCCATCAATATTCCTAGGAAGCTATCACAATGGGAGCTTCGAATCAAGAGGTTGTGATGTGTTGATTCGATGAGAGGTAGAGCAGAAGGAGGAAGTTTAGCGCCGCATTTGTGGCAGAGGGATTCTTGGTGAAAAAGCCGAAGACGTCTCGGCCTCTCCACATCGAGTGCTGTGATAGCCAGGCCAGGGTTGGTTTGGTATCTGCATTAGCAGCCCCGTCCGTCAAAGCTCTCGCCTGCGAAGGTGGAGTGTCGAAGAACTTCACCGCATACCGGAACTACGCTTCGTCATTCCAGCCCTCACTCTTGCATTTTCTGCCGCAAACACTATCGTGTGATATACGACGGTGAAGACAGATTGTGCGTGTTTGTGCCGCGAGTTCACAATTCACAATCGTTCTCCAGAGTTCGGGAAGAACGGGCCGTCTCAACGAGTCCAATCGCAAGCCCGCCGGCGTCGTCCAGCACCAGAACCCTTGCGACACAAGCAACATCCGAGAAACCAACAGCCAGCAACCTGGAAATAGAGCATCAGACGTCGCTCAAGCTTGGTAGAGCCTGGTTTGCTACCGAGGCGAGTGACTGTGCACCAGCTGGACCATATCGAACAACCTCAGAGCATTTGCATTTGCGGAGCTTGACCCGCGCGAGCGAGCGATCGCCTGGCCCACGGAACGGTTGAGGTTGGACATCAGGAGCTACGGGAGACAATCCACACAACGCAAAGCACGCACGAAACGAGGCTCGTCCGCTGCTTGACACGCCTGCCGTGCGACGCGTGCTACAGAGCTACAAAGAAGGAGCGCGGATTTTGAGAAGGGAGCCGCGGTGTTGCAATAATGGCAGCTCCAGCGACGCAGTCATTGAAGGTGGGCTAGAACTACAGGAACGGCGCGACGATGCAGGACACAATGCTGATGCTGGATACAGTGCGTGGTGACAGGCGATGGTGCAGTCGGAAAGGTACTATGGTCCACGATCACACAACAGGAGCTCTCCCGGCTGACGCACGCCAGACATGTCTACTGATATCCTACACCACGAATGCCTTCCCAGGCGAATACATACCCACGGTGTATGCCGCCTACAAAGCAGAAATTGAAGCGAATGTCATGCTAATATAAGGACAGATTTGACAACTACTCGGCGAGTGTGATGGTCGACAACAAGCCGATAAGTCTGGGACTCTGGGATACTGCAGGCCAAGAGGATTACGACCGACTGAGACCGCTTTCATACCCACAGACAGATGTCTTCCTCATCTGCTTCTCCATCGTCAGCCCCTCATCATTTGACAACGTCAAGGCTAAGGTATGCTCACTCTGGGACATGATTCACGACATGCTTGGCTGACGATCGATCTGCAGTGGTACCCTGAAATCGAGCACCACGCGCCAGGTGTCCCAATCATCCTCGTAGGCACAAAACTCGATCTAAGAGACGATCCTGAAGTGCGAGAGCAGTTGCGACAAAGGAAGATGGCACCGATTCAGTATGAGCAGGCTGTGCAGGTTGCCAAGGACATCAAGGCTGTGAAATATTTAGAATGCTCGGCATTGACGCAGAGGAATCTGAAGAGCGTATTCGATGAGGCAATCAAGTATGGACTGATCAGACAAGCGCTACCATGGAATGTTCACGCTAACATATCGCTCAGAGCCGTCATCAACCCAAGACCACCACAAAAGGTCAAGAAATCGAAGTGCACGATCTTATGAGCAACTAGTGCGAAAAGCAACAGTTTGCAGATCGACAAGCTATATACAAACATCCCCGATAAGCATTTCGACAGTCTCCCGCCTCCTTCTGAACTATCCTTGACACGAAGCGCATGAAGGCGAAGTCCACTACAATCACGACCGACGAGCAGCGAAGCACAGCTGAAAGAAGTAAAGGCACTCTATAGAGCATGGCATGATCGCGAGATTCTTCTTGATCCTTGTGCCACCACCACAATACGGCGTTTCCAATGATGGTCAGGCGTTCAGTTGTTTCATGCAGGTTCTCTAGGCTCTTGTTTACTCTCTCTCTCTCTTTTTCAGCAGGCTGAGCAGCAGTGTTTTGATACCACCTGGAGCTTTGCTGGAGGTCTGCAGTGGAGTATAAATCTTTTAGATGCGAGACTGTGCTCAGAGAGATCTCTTGTTCCAAAGTCTGGGAGCCTGCAATGAGGAACGCTGAGGGTCTTGCTAGGATTGTCTACAAATGGTTGTTTGTAGATACGCGAATTGTTCCTGATCTAGCCTTGGTGTTACAGTGTCATTTGCCTTTCACATTTGACCATGTCAGCCAGCGTAAGTGGTGTGTGAGCAGACTAGTCTTCACATGAACGACAACCACATCCAGGGCTTCCAGGCACGAACCACCCGCGATTTTGCTGCTGCGAAACTAAACTTCGGCACCGCTCCGTCAAATAGCCAATCAAAGTTCAGCTTACCGTCCACGAGCTCCGAGATGCCGACGCTGAAGAATAGCTTCTAGCACACTCTTTGCCATCACCACTTCATTCCTCACTTTAACAATACCACAACTCATCAGCAAGACACTTCTGAACCCAAGACAGACATAACATAACCAAATCAAAATGCCTCGCCAATCTCGTGGTCCAGCCCCAGCGCCAAGGCGTCCAGTCGCTGCTCCAGCACGACCTGCTCCTCCGCCTGCGAACCCGCAACAGCAGCGCTCGGTATGTTTGCCGCTACCCAGAATGCATCAAGCAATATTCTAATGAACTGAATTAGGCCTCAACATCCGCCTACCCGCCTCAGCAACAACACGCTCCGCCACCACAAGCCGCACAACCCCAAGCATCCGGCGGCTCAGGTCTCTTCGGCCAAATGGCATCCACAGCAGCAGGTGTAGCAGTCGGCTCCTCAATCGGCCACGCAGTCGGCGGCTGGTTCGGCGGCGGAAGCTCTGCCCCTGCAGCTCCTGCGGACGCCACACCAGCTCAACAGGAACAGTACGTTCAGGCTCAGGGTGCAGTGCAGAATGCTCCTAGAGTTTGCGCGAATGAGGTCGAGGGGTTCAAGAGGTGTATGGATGACAACCAGGGAAACCTTACGATTTGCGGATGGTATCTTGATCAATTGAAGGCTTGTCAGGCTGCGAGCAGTCAGTACTAGGATTGAAGAGAGATTGGAAGAAGGCTGTGTTGTAGATATATGACGAGTGGGAGGTTTTTAATGCATCGCATTGCGAATGGGACACAAGCAAAAGAAAAAGCCATGATGCAGAGTGTGGCGAGATTGCATTAGATGAGATAGAATGACTGTATAGAATCGGACATCTCTCCTCTAGCCTTCCACACCGTTGGCATCTGGATGCACTGCGCGGGAGCTGCGCTCAATATGTCTGGTCCCGGTACGAACTTGGTGCCCTGTTGGTCTGCATGACGACTCTTTTACTGTCGCCAGCAATAGAGTTGACAACCGGACAGTATTGGTGGTAACAGTACTCACGCATCTTTGGACTGTTCGATGCATTCGCTTGCTCCTTAGTCACCTCGGAAAGTGGCTTTTAGTGACACCCGAGATCCATACCACCCACGACAAGATACGCATTTGCACTTGATGGCCGCGCCTAATGGAACAGCATGAAGCAGCTGAGCTCATGTGAGGTCGAGATTTGGACTTCGTCTTTACCATGCTCTTCTCTCGTACTTCTCAAGGTTCCAAAAAGCATTACCGTATAGCAACCCAAGTAAAGGCGCCATGTCAACTCCGGAGTAGCTGGAGTCCATCTCACAATGTCAGACTTCATGAAATTTCTCCAGCGCTCTTCTGCTTGAACAATTGCATCGAGGACATGTATCTGGCCAATATACGACGCTTTACCAAGCCTGCCAGTAGTCGTGGCAGATCTGTGCAACACATCCATCGCCTACAAGGACGCCACCCTTTCTGGATTGGACGAACGCCACGAGACGCTAAGAATCGTCTCTTCACACCAACAGACCGTCCCTGCATCGTCCGAAGCAGAGCGAAAACCATTCGCTTCTGATCGACACGCGCTAGTCAATGTTTCTTCATATTGGCAGAAGTGTACAAGGGAACAGAAGTCGTTGTGCTTCGACTCGTTCCGGAGAGAAATGCGAAGATTGGAATCTAGATGTGGCTACGACAGGGATCTTGAGCTGGGCACCCAGGACCAGGAGTTTCAAGATTGTCAAATGGATCACTTCGGTGTCAAAGTGTACAAGATTGCTGGAAACTTCACAAGCCGCTATTGCTCTATCTGCGGACAATATTCGTGCCACATACGACCGCGTCTACAGCATGACAACCGGTACTGGCTGACTTTGGGTGCTACGCGACCACAGAACGACCTAGGGCCGAATTCTGGCGGTATCTCCAGTCTGGACGCTTCTCATTATACAACCAGTTGGCAGAGGACTACGTGGTGCTGACTTGCTATCGCTGCTACAAGCACAGATAGGTGGTACGGGCAGTTAGCTGAAGCCACTCCGGAAGATCGCTCGTCTCCAGTCCACCCTGACTACGGTCTGCGGAAGAAGCGAAGCAAATAAATGCATAATCACGAAAATCCGACTATTGCAAGGGACAGGCCGTTATGGAGGATCACAGCTTGGTCTCTACGCCTATAGGACGCCAGGCAAAGGTAGCTAAGAGTACACTGGACGTTCCGGCAAGGCATCTTCCTAACGACACGATATGAAGGCGACGCTACACGCAGAATCAAATATGGTGCCTGTAGGCGTCGCTGGCCAAGATCTCCCAACAGCCTCTCATACGCAGATTTAGGTGGACTGAGGACAGTCAAATTGCCGAATGACACCATGAGTGCATTGCCACTCTGCACATCTGCACATCCAAAGATTCAGTCATTCATCCCGTTAGCTCTAGCCTACCAACACCGAGACGACTGTCGACAGCGCACACCTACTAAAGACGAGTAAACCGACCTGCGCTGTCAAGGGTCGGACACGACGATGGTCGGCTTTAATGACCGACGCGTGAGCATTGATGCTCGCCGACGACCTCACTTCAGTGCACATTCTTTGGGATTAGTGGCAATCTTGAAGGCCTCATGAAAACCGTTTTGTTCTGTCGAAATAGAATTTTACATTCTAGGGCTCACTCCTGGCTGACCTTTTGCACATCCTGTATTGGTCTAGGCTATCCAGATGAGGACAGTGGTTCGCACATAAAGCTTATGGATCCCAAGCTTCCTGCGTGGTCTCAGTGAGACTTCGGCCTGGACGATTGGGTCTGCGTATACTCATCAGTCACAATATCACCATTGCGATCCCGACTCCCACAGCAAATCACGAGAAATTCTGAACGGCTATATCTCAAGCAGCGAAATGATCGCTGGACGGAAGGACGTTCATTCAATGATGGGCACGAAGACCGGAACTACGAACGCTTTCGAAATGCTGCCGAACGAACTCATACTCGCGATTCTCTCGCACCTCACGGCCCATGAGATACAGCTTTGTCGCCGCATCTGCAAACATTTTCGCAGCCTTGTCGATACCCAAGGGAATCGCGCTTTTCTAATTCGTCCCGATGCATCAAGTGCTTTGATGAGCATTCGCGAGATTCATGCGAGCATGATAGATATCGATCCAGCCCAAATCGACCTCCTGAGCCTGCTCGACCGGGTGCTTTTACATCGTCGCGGTTCGCTGGAGTGTCCTCTGCAGCTTACTGAGATGCTTTGGTGCCGCCTATGCCGTATTGAAGCCTCACAGCTGGACGACTGCGCTGGCGAACTGCACGAATTTCTGGTCTGGATTCGCACTCTCCACCTTTGCTTTCATGACGCGAATTATATAGGCAATCGACCGAGTCCTCGGCACCTATTTCGGAACAAGGATAGATTCGTGGCGACCACGATTAAGCACTTTGGCCCTCTGCTGCAGGCCCTGAGACTGAATCAGGAGATAGTTGCCAACTTCCACGATCGCATAAGGAAAGGCTCTAATGGCATGTTGCTGGGTTCAATGGAAGAGGCTCGCGACTGGACTTCTAGAGACTCTAGGAAGTTCTGGACATTCAGAGATCTATCAGCAGATCGCGTGGCGCAGATCGAACTCTTACTGAATGTGCCACCTCTTCCGCTTCCTCTCGTAGGAGATATGTGGTACGCTGTGAAGACCGAATGGGCTCGCGATCAAGTGGCCTCATTCCTAAACACCGGCGAACACAAGTTGACTTACCTCCAACTTGCAGCCGTTCGGGAGGATATGCTTCTGATTTGAGTATTCGGAAATGCTGCGTGGCTGGCATGCCTTGGCACTGGCGCGCGTTTGGTCTGGCCCGTTTCATAGCCGGACCCCACAATTTCTTGTCAGGTCCACCTTTTCTTGAGGAGGAATCTGACAGTTGCCAAACTGAGCTCTGGAAATGCCCTTGGGTGGCATAACCTGAACAGCCGTTCGGTGTTTGAACAGTGTTTTCATGTGACGAGTCATACCCAAGGTGTGAGACAAAATACCAGGCAGAAGGTGACGGATCTGCTGTAATCTCATTCGTGTTGGCAACGAGGGGTTTCCTTATTCGACAATCGCCTGTGCATAACGTGAAGGATGCAAGATCCGACCTTCTATCTCACCTTCAGATCGTCCAGGCATCCATCAGTTGGCTCATCTGGCTCCGCCCTGGTTACCAAATGGGCTCTCAGTTTTTGGCGAACTGCTAAGCCAGCTAGGCTGTGACAGCCTTGCGCCATGTCTCGCCTTCTCCCGCTTTCCAAGCATCTTCACTCAGCCATCGCTCGAACGACGCACACGACATGGACGACCACTTCACTCAAGACTGAGACAGTGAGCGTTGGCACATGCATGTGGCGTTCTCGAAGCCGACATCTCAAACAGTGAAGGCGATCTCAATAAAGCTTTACCACGTGTACAAGCATCGTGTGAATCGCTTGCGAAGTGTGGAGTCGCTATTCACTTGGGTTCTGCACGTGAGGCCACATAACACTTCACACTGGCACCAGGCGCTCTGAAAGCCAGAATTCGAAACAGTGAAGGCCGTCCGAGCAGAGCCCGATGACACGTGCAAGCATTGTGTGAATTAACTTGCGAAGTGTAGCATTGCTGTTTCACTTGCACTTCTGCATGCTAGACTATATAACACTCAATACTGGCATCTGGCTTCCTTAAATGTGCAGAAAATATTGCTGAACACGCAGCACCACCTGCCAACAACACGAATTCGACGCATCAGAGCAACATGGCGAACTTTCTTGATCTACCACCTGAACTGAAGTCAGCAGTCTTCAAGAGTCTGTCCCTCAAGAATATCCAAATCTTACGTCGAGTGTGCAAGGATTTCCAAGCAGTCATCGATCAGAGCACCAATCGTACGCTACTGATTGACTCGTCGGCTGCAGACAAGGCTCTTTCAGCCATACTGGATGTGCATGCCGGTATCATCAATTTCGATCTGACGACCTGCGATCTCCTCACTCTCTTCAAGCGAGTGCTCGGCTTACGCGGATGTCGCCTTGGGCCAAACTTCTTCAACATCATGTGCCATCTTTGGCTGCACCAGCAAGCGCCAGAGTCCTACGACGACTTGATCGAAGAGACGGAAGATCCTGACGATGAGATCTTTAATGCTCTCCGCTCCTTGGTCCGAGACTTTCTTCTGATCCATCTCTGCCATCACAGTCCACCATCCGACAAGGTGGGGGATATGTACCGCAAAACATATCCATGGCTACTGGATAGGAACTGGTTCCTCCGCCGCTTCAATACTCTTTGGGGAGCGTACTATGAGAGGCTTGGAATCAGTCACAACATGGTTGCGAACTTCTACGACAGAATCGTCGACGATGGCGAATTGCGGGAAGCATATCACAAGGCACCGATCCATCATTTCCTGTTCACGACGATTGAGTCCGAACAAGATCACGAACGTCTGTGCAAGCTGCTTGACGTACCTGTAATTCCCGACTTCGCATCCGCCATCAACTACGGCGTGAAAACTCAGTGGGCTTACGACAAGGTCATTGCTGTCGTCAAGAAGAGGGAGCCGATCTTGGAGCTGCAGCGGGCTGCTATCATGGAGCAAGTGTTCATCTATTGACTGGCCTCAAATGATGGACTGGTGGTGCTTTGGGCTGCTATTGCGATTCTCGGAGTGATAAGGATAGCCGTCAATTGGACTGCCGAGACTCCGAATTGGACATTCTGTTGTCACGGCGTTATGACAATGCTTGATTAGCGCTTCGGGAGCATCTACAAATGAGACGATCACATCTTTGTTATTGAACCAAGGCCTTTATCTCCACTTACCCTCCCTCAAAGCAGCAGAAGACAATCAGACGCTCCACAATGACATTGTGCAAAAGAGTCCCAGACTTCGATAGGCACGCAACACAGCTTATATCAAGACCCGTAGCTTCTTGGGAGTCTTCGACCATGCAGAAACCCGATACCGCGCTCGAAGACATTGACAGAGTCACGATTTCAACTTCAGAAGATCACAAACTCCTACACGCACAACAATCGCTATCACATCATCAGAACACCAAAATGTCTAAAATAAACTTTCTGGACCTTCCGATTGAGATCAAGCTCAATGTCCTCTCGTGCCTGCCTACCAAGGAGATCCAAAAAGCACGTCAAGTCTCTAAGCATATGCAGGAGCTCATAGACGAGAAAGACAACAATTCTTGCCTGGTCAAAGCATCTCGGTCCGGAGCTCTAGAAACCGTGCACGCAATCTACAACGGCATCTTCAACTTCGATCCTGCAACAACCGATCTCCTCGCCCTTCACCGGCGTTTCGCTTGCCTCGGCAAATGTCGCCAATATCAAATGGAGGTCTTGATCAGAACATACCTGCATAGGCTAGAACTTGAAGTCGTAAATGACGAGGCCTTCATTCACGAGGCTACGGCACTGGTCATGGACATCGCGGATTCGCATCGCTGCACCAAGGACTACTTTGTCTCATTTACGAGCGCAGTCCATGGCGACCTCTACGAGGACCTCAAGCTCAGTCCACAGATCATGGCAGACTTCTATGATCGGGTCAAGGAGTTTCGTGGGTGGAAAATATCTCCTCCACAGGCACCTGGCCCTTACTTCCATGGGCTTAAGCGCAAGAGCCACGAGCGTCTGTGCGAGATACTTCAAGTTCCTGCCCTTCCCGGGTTCGCTGGAGACGTCTTTCACTATGGCGTCAAAAGTATGTGGGCCTATGGCAAAGTCATTAGAATGCTCAGTGGCGAGACAGTTTCTGACATGCAGCTGGCTGCTATCAGAGAAGAGGTGTTCCTACAATAGGGCTCAGGCTCTAGAAGCCTCGACGAGCTCTTATTGCCATCATAAGCACTTTCTAGGTATGCCCGATTGGAATAGTTTTCTTTCCAAAGGTACATTGCTGACAATGTATCAGGCTGGTTCCCGCATAGGTTACATCGGTACAGGTAGTAGCACTTCTTCGACATCACAATCGATTTGTATCTTTCTTTCATCATTCTTCCATTCCGTGACTTGTCTTTTCCATACTTACGACTACGAGACTACGTATCAGGAAGGCCGGATGAAGGCTACCAATTTCCATCTTCATCTGCACCAAGTGAAGGTTCCGCAAACAAAGCTTCATCCATCACAATCGCATTGTTCACAGAGATAAGTAAATCTCGACAGCAGACGCAAATACTATAAAAGCTGACTGAACACCAGTTGAAGACTATACGCTCAGTCCATTGCTTCCTCGCCATCACTACAAGAGCTGACTGGAATCAATTCCCATACCACACGCAAAACTCATCGCTCCTGACTATGCGCAAAGTCCTCGACGCCATGACCAATTCAAACCCATTGCTGCCGTCGTCGGAGCCGCTGTCGACCACGTCTCATCCTTCAGCCAAACCGAAACTGCACCTCTACGACCTTCCCACCGAGCTCAAGGTCGGAATAGTTGAAATAAGTGCGAGAACAGAAGTAGGAGTACCTAAGTTGCTTGATTCTTCTATCTACTAACTAACAGTATACCTATATCTCGATAGTCGTTTGCTACGTAAAAGCAGCCTAGTAGTATAAATGCCTAAGGTAGGCTATTATAAACAACTCTCCTACTATAGCTATATCCTTATAGTAGTAAGTACTATACTAGACTTATACCTAGACCTTAAACGTATCTAACGAAGTCCTCCTTAGGTAGTAGCTTAGTAAATATATCTACTATATTGTCCTTACTTACTACTCTACTAGTAGATATCTCGCCTTCTTAGACCGTAAGCCTAATAGAGTAATAACTAATATCGATATACTTAGCTTACTTATAATCTTCTAGGTTATAGGTAAGACGAAGTACTACGTTATTATCGATATAGATTAGGACTACGTCGATATATATATTAGAAAAACTAAGCTCGTTAATAAAGTTTCGTAACTATATAGCTTCTAATATAGCGTCTACTACTACGATATACTCTACTTCTATAGTACTTCTCGCGATCGATTTCTACTTTCTAGATACCTATAAAATTGCTACTCTACTAAATATAGCTATCTATCCTATTATTAACTTTCTTTTAAGAAGATTACTAGCCTAGTCTACGTCGATAAATATATATAAGTTAGGGTTATTAGCTTACTTTTTATAGAGTAGGCCGAGGTCGCTTATTCCTTTAAGATACTTTAGGATACGTTTAACGCTTTCTTAATATTTAATAGTTAGATTAGAGCTAAATTATAATACAACTCCTACTACTTTAGTAATATCTAGTCGGGTTTCGATTATAGTATAGTTCGTAGATCCTACTTCGTATTAGTAGAGGCGTATCTTATTAATCGTTTATAGGAGGTTATTATTCTTTAGAAACCTCTATTATAGATCTATTAGTATCGAGAAAGTTCTCCTACTATTTCGTAAACCGAATCTTTCGATAATTTACGATATATAGTTTAACTAATAAAGATAAATATCGCCGTTCTCGCGCTATTATATATAAATACCTAGGTAGTATATATATAGCCTAAGGTTAGTTATCTAGAATTCTTAAGATAGCTATTATTTAACTCGTATAATACGTCCTTTATCTAGACTAAAGATAAGTAGGTTATCTATATATACTGTTATATATATACCGTTAGGGTATTTAAATACTAATTAGTCGTTATTATAAGCTTTCTAGCTAGTAGATTCGAGAAAGGAGCGTAGTCGTAGATACTAGAGTCGTAGAGATTATTTTAGTCTATAGAGTAATTTATTTAGCTTAAGTACTATACCTTCTAGTATAGGATAGCCTTCTAGTACTTCGACGTAGATTTCGTATTCTACTTCTCTATTAAGGAAGGTAGTCTTAATATCTATCTAATAATACTTCTATCTATACTTAGCTTATACTATAAATATTAGTTAGTAAGATAGTATCTTAACTACTAAGGTATAAGTCTTATCGAAGTCTAGTCTATAGATCTATATATATCCTTTAATAATAAATCTAGCTTTATATTTAGCGATAGAACCGTTTACTACTATTTTCCGCCTATATACCTATTATAAGCCTAGTACCTTATAATCGGTAGGTCTTAGAATAATATCCTAGGTATTATTTTCTATAAGACTATCGAATTCTTCGTCTATAGCTACCTTCTACTACTTAGTATTAGGTATTTGTAGAGCTTACTTACGATTCTAGGGCTCTAGTCCGTAAGCCTTAAGAGCTTCGGTAAGTAGGTATTCTTCGATCTTCGTAGAAAGTCTTCGCTATCTTCGATTTAGACCTTTATTTAGAGCTTAAGTCGGTTCTAGAGCCTTACCGTTTAGGATATTAGAATCCGTTACTTCTCTATATATAGTCTTTATTCGAAAGCTAGTACCTTTTAGCTTCGTTACGCTATAGTTAGTATCTTTACTATAATTAGTCTCTTATTTAGCGATAGTAGTACTTACTACCCTATCGCTATAGGTAACTACTACGACTATTACGCTATATAGCTAAGGATCGATATTCGTATCTTCGTTATTATTATTATCTTTAGGAAGGCGCTAACGATTAAATACTAAAGATAGCTTACTTATAGGTTCGAGAAGTTCGTTATTTAGTAGATTATCGTTAATTAGATCTTCTCCTTCTTCGAATTCGAGTTCGTTAGTAACGGATTCGTTAGTAACTATAATTCGTAGAACTATCGACTTGTCCTTAGAGGGAGCTATACCTACGCGGTAGTATCGGTTAGTAGTATTATTAACCTAATAGCGATAAGTATAGTAGTCGAGCGACTTATAGTTATTATAAGGAAATTTACTATTATAGTTAAGAATACGTCTAAAAAGTTACTAGTTCCTCTCTTTATAGGTTTTATAAGAACTATCTTAATAGGGTACTATATCTTCGTTGTACTAGTAGAATCTTTTTCCTTCCTAGATATACTCGTCTCCTTCTATACCGATTTAATATCGTTAATAGGCTCTTATATTATCGTCCTATTTATTACTAACCTCGAGATCGAATATATATATTAGTCGTATATTATTTCGTAAGTGTTCTAGTCGGTCTAGTATTTCCTTATAGTACTTTATATAGGCCGTATATAGACCTAGTTAGCTAGAATATTTATATACTCTTCCTTTATAGTTCTAGTACTTCTCGAGGTCCTCTATAATAGAGTCGATAATTAGTATAACTTAGGAGTTAATTGTCTTCCTTAGATCTTAGTTATAAAACCTTAGGTACTTCGTTTCTTACTATACCTTAGTTATTTTTCGTATTTCCTACGCCCGATTCCTAAGGCTAACTCTATCTCTATCGAGTACTAGATCGATCTTATCCTAACTAATATATTCTTCGATAAAGGCTATAAATACTTAAACTCGGATATTACTATCGCGTATATTAAGCTTTTCTAGATAATTATCGGTATAGAGAAGTACGATTAATTCCTTAGTATATATTCTAGTCTTAGGAAGTATCTTATAGTTTTAGAGAGTCCTTAGACCTACTATTATCCTATCTTATATTATCCTACTAGAGAACTTAGGTAAGGTATTTAGCTCTTTAATTTAATCTTTCCTTCGCTAGTATAGATTTGCTTTAATATAATTAGCTAATACTATTAGTATAGCCTCTATCTATATATTAGCTATATGTAATTAGTATATAATTAGCTTAAGTAAAGCTAGAGTCTAGGTGCCTTAGGTAGGGCTTAGCGCTAGCCTAACTTCCTAATCTTCCTCCCTCTCCTCTTAGATCTCTATCGAATACTACATTTATTTACTAACTACTATCTACCTACTTATATAACCCGTATTACATAGTATTTAATCTACCCTTTAAGGGTAGTAGCTAGATAGTCTACTAATTTAGTAGTAT